>JAIUCT010009632.1:0-10974 GCA_021307375.1 Tetraneura akinire | reverse complement strand
TATTATTATTATTATTATTATTATTATTATTATTATTATTATTATTAATTATTATTATTATCAAGGCTTTGCACTCGAATTATTTATTCGGATTATGGGTTTCAGGTGTTGATGGTATTCGGGTTTTTAAACACCACATTGAAAATTTTTACAAGATATTAGGGTACTCATAACCGTTATTATTCGGGTTAATAATGGTTAATTCTGGTGTGAAGTAAATACATAAATAATAATAAATAAAATACATCAATAATAAACATGTTTAAATTTATTTTGTACTTTTAATTAATTGTATTTTATATTAAGAATTAAGATATTATTTTTACCCAAATATGTCAATTTATCATCAGTATTTGACAGTAATGGACATTAGGATAATAGTTTAAATTATAATAATTATAAATAATTGTAATTTTTATATGTTTTTTTGTAGAGTATACATATTCACAATAGTATACTGTATACAATAGTTAAGAATTAATATATTAAAATTATTACTCGTCAGTCGTCACAATGACTACCATTGTAATTCATCTGTTGTTTGTGTTTTGTTATTTTTGGTATCCAAAAATTATTTTAATATTATACAAGAGATGTATTTTTTTTTTTTACATATCAAATCATTTTTCGGGTAAGTCAAAGTGGTCGGATTACCATAAGTCCATAAATTTGATAATATGCTTCCGCTAAAAATTTTTATCTTGTTGGTAAATTATTTAGGTCATTTTTCGGAATACTCAATAGTGTTTTTTTGGAATAGAGTAAACAATTATAAAATGACTGAAACACGGTAAAATTTGCTAAAAATATGATTTTGAAGAACTTCATTTTACTTATTTTATGTTAACTAAACATAATGAAATATAAGTCATAGTTCAGTTTTATCGATAATTAATATGATAAAATTTTGTAATATTGTTACGTTAATTTTTAAATCAAAATAAAGTTAAATTTTATTAGATATCTTAATCAGTCCTGTCTGAACTTGAACTCGTTTTTTTTCGATGATTTATCATCGCTATCAAATTAAAATTATAACACAATACTATCCCTCCAAGATCAATTCTCATTATCCTTTTCACAGGTGTATCTTTTTTTTTATTATTATTATACTTATTTTAATGATGCATGTACGATATCAATACCTATTATAGTTGATTAGATATCGTCGATCTGCATTATGAAAATATAGAATATAGAAAGTTATACATGGGTGTTATATAATTAATAATTTTGAATTTAGCATAATTTAGGCTCTATAGACATATTAAAAATTTCATTACGAATATTGTAAACATATGAATTGCTTAATCTACTCGTATATAATATAATATTTATATAAAATTCGCGTTTGAGCAGTGCGTAGATTATAATATATAGAAATTAATTCTCGTAAGTTCAAAACTGTAATAAAATTATATATTGCGTTTTCATTAACGTTTAATCGTATAACGTCGATTTTTTTTAAATTTTTTTTTTTGAGAATTTTCACTATCGGTTTATTCATCAAGGTCAATAATATCCGGTGATTCGTCATCGGTTCAAAATTTGTCCGACCACAAAATATTTATATCTACCCGAACCGCGGAAACATACATTTCATCTTCCTGTTCGCAGTGACGTATACGCTATGATATTATGTATTGTATACATATACAACATATGTGATATATTATCATATCTTATCTATATACATTCGTTCATTTATTATATTGCACGGTGGTCCACGTGCCTATGAGTAAAACAAAATATTTCGGTTTTCAGCAAAACTATATAATAATTATAAATAACTAAAAAAAAAATATACAAAGTAACAAATAAATATATACGAGTATATTACAATATAGTGCGATTGAATAACGATGTGGTTTTTTTTCACAATTTCACATATTATCATAACGTGTATACATTTAACGAAAAATGTTATATTTTATTGCGGCGCCCCGGCGGTCAACAGCCAACGCGTAATACGCTGTAATGAGCATAATACATACCGAGGGGATGATTGAAATAATGAGTAATAATAATAAAGGAACGGGGGCGGTGACGAAACGACGAAGAATATAATATAATTTATAATATTTTTCGGCGTCCTACATAAGCTGTAATGCCTAATAATAATAAATAATCACATAATATAAACGCAACGTGTGTCCAACGTGTATAAACGAACCGATTACGACGAGGGATCGTATCGAAAAATTCTGCGGAAATTTCGCGGAACCGACAACCACTCCCGAGTGACCTCACGCAAACAGATATTTAAAATAATAATATTATTATTATTATTATTATTATTGGCGTCAATAAATACCCGACTAATTGGCGTGTGGTGCATTTGGTTTGCTAGGAGGGTTGTACGGTATCGTTTATTCCGAGTACAATATGCCGAAGTCGGTGAAGAACGGACGAGAAAGGTTATGAAAGAGAAAGAGAAAGAGAAAGAGAAAGAGAGAGAGAGAGAGAGAGAGAGGATCGAAAATACTTCCGTAAACGATTTATATTTTATTTCAAAGGCACCGCCGACGTTCGTTATTAGTTTATTAAAATATGCGTCCAATAATAATAATTATAACGATATAATGCTCGCGTCGACGGCAACTCGATAACAATATTATAATAAGTTAGTATACATAATACAGGTATAATAAAATTATAATAAACTTTCAAATTTACAAGAGACGTTTAGACAACACGACCGTGGTAATGTTTATTACCCACAGTTCGTGGAGAATAATCGACTTGTTGTTAGGTTATAGATTATATATCGCATTATCGATTCGGATTTATGTTCCTGTTTTGCGGGTCCGATACACATATGGTGGTGTTGACTGTTGGGTACAATAATGATATTTAGTCTAAATACACCCTGTTGGTGGTATAAATAATATAATCCCGAATGAAGTGATGTCATTTACGATTTTATATTATCCTTTCTTAATAAATATAACATATTATATTAACGTTATTATAAATGATATTATGCCGCGTATGTAACGTGAAGATTAATTAGTCAAGACCGCGAGCTTATATAATTTAATATTATTATATAGTTACGTTTTATCTTGTAACAGATTCAATTAATGTATAAAAATATCATGGATTATAAATGTAATATAATATACAGAAGCAACAGTTGCAGCTGTCTTAATTATACTCTTGTCTCTGCTCGTTATTGTATACGCGAAACGAGAAGAATAAAAACGAAATATTTACACGACGTTCAGCTTGCATGGAAAACGGATAATATTATTATTATGTATTTTTTTTATTAATTTTTGTTATTTATCTGCGATTTGTATCGAAATGCAACGGTAAACTAGAAGTATACGCAAGAAAGAAACAGAAAAATCGATTTTAATTATAATTATTTTAATGGTTATACGTGTATAAATTATTATGGTCTAACAGCGAAAAAAAACAATAATCGTTTTGACATTTAAAACTGTTTATAATATTGGTCAATAGTTTTTTTTTTTTTTAGTACTTAGTTATATAAAATATATTATACTTAATATTTATAGATCGGTATCTGATCAATATAATCAATAAAAGGATGTAAGCGTACATTTTCGTTAATAGTGGCCGGGGACGTAAAATTAAATTTCTACGGTAATAAAAACAATTTTATTACCGTCGATAATATTATTATTTTTTTTTTTTTTCAGTTTTTAATAATTTAACCTCTCTTTCTACATTTTGATATTCCCTCGAGTTAACGTAATAATAATAAAATACTTTTCTATATCATTGTATACATTAAACAGTGAAAAGTCGTAATAATTCAAACATTTTATACATTTAAAATAGGTATACCTATATGAGTTTGGTACAGCGAACGTTTGCGAAAACGAATGTAAATTTTATATTTTATTTCAGCAAATTTATACGTATTTTTTCAAATTTCTTCGTAATATCACATATTATTATAAAGTATTTCGTACGAATTGGTCTATATAATATTAACGCGTTTCAATGGTGTTTAAAAATTAAACAAACGTTGTACATTTTCCGAGCGTGAAATTAAATAATTAATTTTCAAGTTTGCTACTCCTACACTTTACGTCTTCGCCGAAGATATTAATATATTATATTCTATATTCTTATTCGTGTATTATATAGTCACGAATCAATAGAGTTTTCGAAATATTTTTTCAACTTTAAATTTTTATAAAACGATAAAGTTTTTATTTTGCAATTTAAGGATAATAAAGTACGTAAATTGTAATTTTTACTTTTGCACGTCCGTCACTAAAAGAAAATAAAACGTATGAATTTTTTAATTGCTCTGATTCTTCCAATGTAATATTTTACTATTATACAGGGTGCGGCGTAGCCGACTGACGATTTTTGAAAGGCTATAAATAACGAACAGTTAAACTTGGATGAAAATGGTTTGCATTATTAAAATCAGTAAGAAATCCCATTTTTAAAATTATGTTTTGTAAATAATATCGTATGATTTTCCCTATGTGATTTTTTTCTTTTAGGTCTTCTATTGGTACTGGGGCGATGTCTGAAAACTTAGCCTTAAGGTAGCCCCAGAGGAAAAAGTCACAAGTGCTTAAATCGGGGGAGTGTGCTGGCCAGCCTATGCACCCCTCAGAGAGACTAATCGTCGGAGGGATTTGCAGAATAATTTTTTGAGAGATTTTTGTAGTTGCTATAGTCAGTAGAATTTAATTCTTGGACAAGCATTAATTTATATGGATGGAAATATGGAATGACAAATCTTCAAGAAGAATTCTACTCACACAACGGTCTGAGAAAGCAACCACATGTTTCCAGGCAGAGCGTCTTGGTGATAGTTCAACTGCCTATCTAACCAACTGTACATTTTCGGGGGCTCTTACAGTTCTGGATGGTCCATGCCACGTTAATTTAGGGTACTTCCAGTTTCTTCCAATTGCCGTATCCAAAACTTAATAGTGTTAGGTAGAAGAAATAACAGATTCGGCACGTGGAGTGCCGAAGTGTAGACGAAAAGCTCTTTGTGTAGCGATCAGAGAATGGTTATTTTCGTAGTACGCGCGCACGACTAAAAACGGCATAACCGTGGTATTCAAAATTGGCCACTGATAAAGGCCTGCATTTATTTTATCTCAGGCTAATGACCTCATTGGACTTGTCAGTCAGCTGCGCCGCACCCTGTGGTATTATTGTGCAATTATTGTAATAATAGTATAATCATGGATATAATTTTTTTACAATTTTCTCTTGTTATTTCATTCAACTATGTTCATCAGCTGTCTTATATTTCTCCTATTTGAGAAGTTGTTTTCTAACTTTATAAATAAAATATAGAGACATCCACATCGTCTATGTCCGTCTTTTCATAGTTACTGTAGTAAGTACATAATAAATAATAATACTATGTAGTTACGAGAGACATAATTAACTTGCAGGTTACTATAATAGTATAATATATTATACAGATAGATAAATATTAATTGTTCTAATTAAAAATTTCTTTATTTTAAAATACATGGTATTTTTTTATGTTGTCTATCCATTTTTTTAATTTCTATTTTATATATACGAATACATAGAAATGAACAAGTAAAGTTACTTAAACAAATATTTTGAATATATTTTTTAAAACAATGCACCGTACGTTTTGTTAGACTTTAACTATTCAAGGAGATTCTTGATCCTTTAAAACTGTTTTAATAAAATATGAAGTCAGTCACAAACTCATAAACTATGGTTTTCCTATATAGTTGACTGTATAATCTATACTATAACTTAAATCTGTAACAATCGTATTCGCGTTAAACTTAAATCTAAATCGATGTAGTTATTATATTTTTATTACATAGTTCTAGAAACTTTATTTATATAGATATTTGGAATACTTATAAAATTTGGATTGTATTATTTTTAGTTTATGTAATAAATATATTTTATTTGTAAGATACAAAGTACGGGGCGTTACTATTAATTTTAAATTTCTTGGGTCTTACGCAATATTTTAAACGTTTTTTTTATCGTCCGACTTTTAAAGTAGAAGAAAAAATTAATTTATCATTTACGTTCAATACAATATATAATAATATTAAAGGAGTGTAACATTCGTTTAGCTATTAAGTTTATTGAATTTATCAAACAAATCGTATTTTTGGATCATTTCTTATTACAATATTACAACCGTGACTTATAAATTTATTACATGAGCTCATTTAAAAAAATATTATGTAATAATTTACAAAACTATCAGATTAACGTTTATTTTATGCATCTTATATACTGCAGCTCGTAAAACATTGCATACAATAATACAATATAATATGTGGATTCAAATTAATATTCCGAGAACGTCGTTTCCCAAAAATATTTTTGAGCCCAACCCTTTTAAATTATAATACTATATGCATTACGTTTATTTTATTTAATTGTTAAGAATTCGTCTCGGCATAAACACTTGTTTTATCGAGTTTTGTGAATCAATCTTTTGTTAATTCAATGCATATTATAATAAAAAAAATCACGGAATTTAGTTAAAATAAATTCCTCCTATGATATGGCGAGTATTTATATTTTATAACCTTAAATAATATATTATTATAATATAGGTGTATTATTTTTATTTCCGGAAGATTGATTATAATATAGATTTTAATAAATACGATTTTCGATCGACTTATTCAATAATATTACAAACGACGATTCATTTGTCGTAGGCATAACAAAATATAATATCGTATAATATTATTATAAAATTGATTATAATATTATAATTGAAACGACTTTATAATATTTAAAATATAATTCTAAATGATATGTTTATTGAAAATCGCGTACAACTTTTTTCGTACATCGTTATAATAATATATAAAATATACACTCTACAATATTATACTGCTGTCGGATAACTCATAACAAGATTCTAAATGGTCGTCCGTGTTTGCAGGCGTCTATTTTTTCAACCTCCCAGAGAGGCATCCCATTATCATAATATAAAAATAGTCCACCATATGATGGGGTCTACTGTACGTATTCGTATACACACTGACTTCGAGTCGTTCTATGGAATGGATAATAATTATTATCACGTCACGTATTTATAATACGAGTATTGTATATTTATATATTATATATATAAATATATATAAAATTATATATCACTGTAATGCTCCTACGACGATATTTCCGAGTATAATATATATATTATACTTAGGCGATAACAAAATATAATCGTATTTACTGCTCGAACGGTCGTCTAGATAAAAAAATAAAATATATATTATGTGATATCAGTCCTTATCACGTGGGAATATTTATAATAATAATATTATTAGTTAAAATTTTTATAGCTCAATATTTTCTCTGGCCGACAAATATACTAATATTAATTTTGTCGGTTTCCTAATAATATTCTTATGTATATTTTAAATTTTTTTCCACATATTATGTAATAATATGATACCTATACATATAATATATTATATATTATAATTATAGTATAATATTAATATTAGATCTATTTTATAATAAAATAAAAACATTTATTTCCACTTTGGATAATTATAATATTATCATTATAGTAGGTACATAATAGTTTTCAAGACGTTCCAAAATAACATAAAATTATATTTAACAACAAATACTTTTTGCGTCGAATCTAAATATTATAATATAATTAATTATTACATCTGCTGTACCTATATACGAGTAGGTACGTGAAATTCGAAATGTTACGATAAAATTTAAAACTACACACAATACCACTATAATAATATTAAGTAATAAAAGCGACTCAATCGTCACACACAGAAGTCAGAAATGGTATTATAGGGGTGTCAATTTTTCTCCGGTCAAATTATTTGTGCTATCGGTGGTCAGTTTTTATTATTATTTTTTTTATCTTATTTTTGTGTATTTTTTTTTTTTTTTTAATGATTTTAAATCGTAGTTGGTAAATAAAATAATGCGCACCCGGTATTATTGTCGTCGCGACTTCTGAGAGTCGTAACTGTACGTGAACAGTCCGAGGTCAATACCGACATTAGGTATAATATTATATATATAGTGACAGGTGCTTCTTTTAGTCCGAGTCATATAATCTAACATCTGCTGCTGCTGCTGCTGTGTTTTTTTTATAATTTTATTCAACAGTTGTTTTTTTATTTATTTTATATATATATATATATTTTTTTTATCCGTAGATTATAATAATAATTGTAGGCACAGTTAAACACATTTACACATCACACTACGGCATGGAACAATATAATATTCTTTTGAATAATTTGTGTTATTTTCTTGTTCTCACCGAATTCTTAAATCCGTATACTTTGACATTAAAAAATTAATTTAAATATACGAATTTGTCCACCTGAATATGAATGGTTTTTATCATCAAGATAATATTTTCCCAAGCGATTTATCGTTCATGTATACGTAGGTAGTCTTTATTATTATAGGTACATTAAAGAGGTATTATAAAATATAATAAATTTAAATGTTATTGTATATTATCATCGCGTATTATATCTAATAATTATAAAATATGTAAGGACGAATAATACATGAGTAGTGTGATAGTAATTAATTTTTTTTTTTTGTTTTTCGTTCTTTTTCCTCCCTTTTTTTTTTATTTAAAAATATTAAGTCATTACGAAAAAAATTATTTAAAAAATTAATTACATCACGAAAAAGAAAATATAAAATAAATAATAATAATAAATTCAATTTTTATAGAAATAAAATAAGTACCTATTTAATAATAAACTAATCGATTTGTAGTAAAAAGACCGGTTAATAAGATGAGTAAGTATGTGAAAATCGAATAAGAACAAAGCAATTGTAAATATTTGTACAGAATATTTACAATATTATTTTAACATGAAATTTTATTATTTTTAACGTTTTATTACAATAATATAATATCGTCATAATCTCATAATATGATTAGTTTCAGGCATATATTAAAAACAACATAATAATAAATAATAATAATACGTTACATCATTACAGCGATTTATTGACATTTAAAATAATTAGAATGAATTTTGTTTTACGTGTAGGTAATAATGATTTAATGATACTAAACTATATAAAAAAAAAACACGTGTGCAGTTAATATTCAAATACGTCTGAAAAAATAAATTATGCTATACTATTCGTTTTCAAACAGAAACGTATAAATTTATAAAGATTGACTAGGAAAAAAATATATCGGTATAGATCAAAATGTACTCGCAATAAGTGTTTATACGAGAGGTGTACATCGTCGTGTGTGGATGATTCGTCATCACGTGTGATTTATACTTTGACTTTATGCTCTTATCAGTGTACTCTACTGTAATATACACTCCCGTGTGATGGTATATCCTGTAGGAGATTCCTTTCAAAGATCATTAAAACACTTTTTAAACGAGTCGGGGGAAAGTTATTTGAAATAGTAGGTATAATATTGTATGAGGTATTTCGCGTCAAAACAATTTTTTTTTTTTTTACATTTAAAATATTTTTCAAAATTATTTTGAATTTTAATACGATGTACGTTGAAATTTTCGAAAAAGGGCGCACTATTGGATATAATCATCGATATAATAGTAAAATATTAATACTATAATGTTGTAAATTGTAATATATAATATATAAAATACTCGTAATAGTGGAATCGGAAAAAATGATAAAAATTCCGTCAATAAAATAACAAATCATAATATATACGAGAAATCTTTTATATTATCTTATATGTGTGTCATAATAAATAATATGTATGAAACTTATTTTTAAATTTGATTTATAACTGAAATCTAAATAAAACAACACCGGATTTTGGCAATTTTGCAAAATTGCCGTGTATAAACACAAACGTAAAACATTTAAAACATAAACGTCGTAATAATAATACAAATAATATCATTATTTTTGTTTTCTTGTTTTTTGTCATACCAATTTAATTTAATTCAATTACGCTGTTTATTGTCAATATTATAAAATCGTAGAAAAAGTAGCGTTTTGTCATAATTTTTTTTTTAGCTTTATTTTTTGCCATATTAATTATTCGAAAATCGAAATATATCAGAAAACGTGAATCGGCGGTACAAATCTACGTCGAAAAAAATTTCAAAAGTGCCGAATAAAGTTTAACCCCTTTACTTTTTATACGTACGTACGTACATTCTGTATATAAATAACGTTATAAGATATCACTCGTATGCTGTTAATGCGTTTATTCTTTATTACGTGTTGTACCGAACGAAACCCGTAGTTTTTAAACATCGTATGTTTGATGTTTCATACGTATATTATAATTAATTATCACATATGCCTCTACGGGTAACTTATACTCGAATACTGTTGATTTAGTGTCAATACATTATTATATTGTATAATAAAAAAAGAATTAACGTGGTTCAAGACAGTTCGCCATATTTGTCGTGATCCGTAGTCGGACACGATACGAAAAAAAAAAAAAGAAGAAGAAGAAGAAGTAAACTAAATAAATATAAAAATGTCAGACGCTGGAAAACGCGTAGACGTGCTTAAAGCGCGCGCGTCCTTGGTCGCCCATGGGTAAAGATAATAACAAAAATTTAAAGTATTTTTCATAATGTAAATACGACATTATAAATTTATAAATTTATTAATAATTATACGATACGATACGATATAACCATTCATTTTTCCAATATTTACATATATTATTATATTTCGCACGGCGGTTATGAATTTATAATAATCGTTTTTCAAAAAAAATTAACTAGCCTTTTCGGATCCCTCGACGACGTACATTCCCTGTACGTAATATATACAATAATAATGATTAAATCGATTGTCATATTGCACGTCATATTATATAACTGCACCTATAATGCGCGACAAGCCTACACACAAAGTTGTCCTTGGATGGGGTGGAAAAAAAATTGCGTTTTTAACGTTCGTGTGCATAATACGCGGCTTGACTGGAACATATTAATAATAATAATAATAATAATAATAATAATAATAATAATAATAATA
>JAIUCT010009584.1:0-14032 GCA_021307375.1 Tetraneura akinire | reverse complement strand
AATTTTTCAAATAAAAAGTATAATAATTATTTTATACCAGGAATTAGCAATTTATGGCTCTCAAAACAATTTTGTATATCCTACTAAAATATTTTAACATTCCAAATATTTAAAAAACAATATAATTCTCCATAATCTAGATCTATAATAAAAATAAACCTTATAAATTAATTTTATAATTAAATATAGAAATCTTTTAAATATCAAAATTTTAATAAAAATTATTTTTTAGAAACTTCTGGTTTAACTTTTTTATATCTAAATAAAGAATGGAAATTAAACAATCTGCATGCTAATATTTAAGCAGATTTTTTGATAAAAACGTTTTCGATTCCCTCAAAATCTAAAATATATATTAATGCTAATAGTTTATGCACATAAAATAAATAAATAATATATAAATGTTATAATTTATATTTTTTATTTAGATGCCCGTGAAAGACTACTAACTGGTGTCAGAATTGTTCGTAGTGCAACTGGTTTACAAGAACAAGACAATGGAAATGATACAAATCATCAGAGGGCAAGTATAGATAATAATAATTACCAACTCGATTGGACAAACAGAAATCAAGTACCCGAAGGTCATAAAATCCATAAAAACTTTAATCGTCTAACCCATTATATTGAAGAAGCAAACGTAGGTAGAGGGTTCATCAAAGAACTCTGTTATTCTAATGATGGACGTGTAATCTGTTCACCATTTAGTCGTGGTGTTAGGTTATTATCGTTTTCGTCCAAATGTGATGAATTGTCTACTCTTTTGCCAAAGGTACCAGGTGTTCAACTTCATGAAATTGGTTCAATCATATCACATCCAAATATTGTGCTTTGTTCCAAATTTTCACCTATTCATCCTTTACTTGTATCAGGTTGTTTAGCTGGTCGGATCGTTTGGTACCAACCAATATTTTAATACTAATAACTATTTTAATAATAATCAGTTGTGTACTATTTTATGCATGTATATATATATTTATAAACATAATTGTTTTTCTACATAATGTGCTATTTTTAAATTGAATAATATATTTTTTCTTTATATTAACAGTAAATTCAATACTATTACATATTTTGAAACATATCTATTCATATATAATATAAATCATATCACCGATTATATTAATTAAACTTTCTAAGACCTATTAAACACCAAAAGAGGTTAATTTATAATTCAATTAAATAAATAAATGAGTTCTATCCAGTTTTTCTGTTGAGTAACATAATTCTACATCTTAAATTATATTTATTATAATCGGGATCATGTTTGTTTTTATTTGTAACCATTTTTATATTATATAAGGTATCTAAATTATAATAAATATTATGTCATTAAACAAAAATGATGATAATTTTTAGTTTTATTTCCCTGTATAAATGTTTGATTAGGTAATATAAATGTTGTAATAATATATAACCGTTTGTAGAAATTTGTAAAAATTTATAATTATTATTTTATTTAGGTATTAAATAAATAAATAAAAAATATTACATAATAAATACAAATATAATTTATTTTAATTATATTTTTATTGTGTTCTTTTGTTTATTATAAAATAATATTTCATATTCAAACATAATGTATTTATATAAAGAGTTTATAATATAATATTATATTATTATACTATTAATAATTTAATGCCAAAATTTCTTGTATGACCAGTTGTAAATAAAAAGATAAAAAATTAAATTGAAAATAATATATAATTATTATGTATTTTAATTTTAGTGTTTTTATAATTTTCAAAATATATGAACAATTATTTTCCTATGACAGTTTATTATTGTATTAAAAGCTATATTGTATCCTGATTAATGAATAATCAAAATCATTTATGCCACATCTTTAGACTATTTTATTCCCAATTCTTCAATTAAATCATATTTTGTTTGCTCATGAATTCCTGCAGTGTCAATTATAAGGACAGAATAACCAGACACATCTAGATGTATCTGAATTGGATTTCTAGTTGTACCAGGTAAATCCGTTACTATGGCAGCTTCTCTTTTACCTAAATAAATAAAATAAATTTTATACAATATATAAAATATAAAATATTAGTTAATTATTACCAAAAAATTGAAATGAGGAAAATTATATTCTTTAATTTATATTAATATATTTATTTAGTTCCTTAAACTTAAATAATCCAAGTAAATTAATATATTATTATGTATTCAATATAATTGTAATTTGATCCTTGGTAGCTAATTTCATTATTAATAAGGTAACTATGATGTATACATATTACATACGTACATAAAACATTTAAAAGACTACTTTTCCCTGTATTTGGTGCTCCGATGATAGCTACTTTAATTCCGGTTCGTAAAAGCTCACCAGACCTATTGTATAATAAGTGATTCTATAAATATTTAAAATTGAATTTTTTTATATATTGGTATAATTTTATAAACATACCACTATATCTTTGGCAAGTTTTTCCAAATTTTCTTTAACATTTTTTAATACGGAGTCTTCAACATTATCTGTTTCATTAAAATCTATATAGGCTTCAACATTTGCTAAATTCTACAATTTAAAAATAACAATAGATTATAATGATACAAATTACTTAACACATAATATGATTATTAAAATACTTCTAAAAGAGATTGTCTCCAGGAACTATAAATTTTCCTCAAAGAACCTTCTAACTGCATTAATGCTTGTTTTCTTTGAAACTCAGCGTCAGCTTCTATGAGATCAGCCAAACCTTCTACTTCTGTCAAATCCATTTTGTTGTTATAAAATGAACGTTTAGTGAACTCTCCTTCAAATAAATAAATACAAAAATTGTAAAATATTTATATTACAGATATAAAAATCATTTTAATTGTTAAGATGATAGAGTAATATCTGTAATATATTTTCATTTTATTATAAAATATTCAATCTATTTGTTGTAATAAATTGTAATTGTAAATATTACTAAATGGAAGTTTTTATCATATTATTTTCTTATATTCTTACCTGGTTCAGCTTGTTTGGTAATTAGGTAATTTAGATAGACCATTAAGGACTGAAGTAATAACTGCTCTGCCGCCATAATATTTGAAATTCACAACAATCTTCACCAGTAAAACTATTGGGACCTAAAATAGAAAGAATTTAATTTATTATTATAAATTGCAGATAATATATTATTGGCTAACGTTTTGTTTTTAATTACTATACAAGTGCTGAATAATTATATTAAAATAGCAAATCGTTATTAAAACATTATTGAATAATAATAATAATTAAAATTATAATAATATATAAAAATTTAAGAAGAATAATGTGAAATATTTTTTTTTTTTACGTCAGGTTTATAACTGAAAAGATTATCACGTTATTACTATATAAATATTTTGCAATTATTTTTTTTTTACAATATACCTACACTTTATTTAAAGCTATATTCTAGTACCTATACAATCAGAATAACCATGAAAGTGTTTCCAGTTTTAAACTGTATAGTCGAAAACAAATTTATTGTAGAATATTTTTAATAAATTAATATAAAAGTTTATGGAAAATATTACATGTAGACAGATTAGAGAGAAAAATGGTGTATATTCAACAATAGAACTTTAAATAATATTTGACATAATTTGATGTAGGTACCTAGTTATAATTTAATTATACATACAATATTTATTTTATTAATATATTATGAATTATGAATTAATGATGCACAATACGATGAGTCTATAACATAGGTAGTTATTTTGAATTTGCCATGAAATTTTATAATGTATCTTTTTATATTGTTAGTTTTTTAATGCATAAAAGAAATACTATATAAAAACAAAGAATGTATTCGGTTTACAATGATGTAGACGGTCTTTTAGATTCTGAGCGTTTTTTTTCTTTTTATGACTGAATCATCATATCAAAATATTAGAAAAATCCATGGTCTCAATTTTTTTTTATAGCTGTTTAAAATTGATATTTTTATTTTTTTGTTTTTATGACTGAAGAAACTTGTACTTCCCGATATAATGGTCCGATTTTCACGAATAGCATATGTTTCCGGTAGGAAAGTTGATGTTCTTGGTACTTTATTTAGGTCATTTTTTAAATTTCTCAAAATTGATCATATGCGTAAGAAAAAACGATGAAAAAATGACGAAAAAACGGCAATATATTAATCAATACCTACATTATCTGACTGAACTTCGCTCAGAATAGTTTTTCGAATGCTATGGTTTAACATTGTATTTAAATTATAATTATAATTAAATAGGTACTATGATATGCACACCTATATCCCTGCGGCAGGATTATCCAGAATTCCAGATCGTCTTTTTTTATTTTTTGTTTTTATGTCTGAAGACACTTTTACTACCCAAAATATTACTTCGATTTTTACGAATGTTATATGTTTTCGATTGCAAATTGGATGTAGATTGTACTTTATTAAGGTCATTTTTCGAATTGCAAATCCATATAAGTAATTTAAATATTAATTTTACTGAAATTTCAACTTAAAACGGCTATAAAAAAAATCGAGAATAGAGATTTTTATAATATTTTGATATAGTGTTAAGTAATATGTATATATACTTCAGTAATATTTTCAGACCTTATAATATCACAAATTGCAAATTTTATTAAATATTATATATACATAAAAACCAGAATTTTACGAAATTATTCAACGTCCTATATTTTGTAGAAAAATTAATGTAACTGTTCCAAATTTTTACCACATATATATAACGTTATGTGAAATTCGAAAAAAATTTCAAGTCTCTAACTTAAAAATTACCTAAGTTATCGTGAAATATTGAAATTAAATTCGTCGAAAATTCAGTTTTCGTGAAAATTGCTGTTTCTTCGTCGTTTTTTCTACCGCTTAGGGTCAATTTTGAGAAATTCGAATAATGACCTAAATAAAGTATCAACTAGATCCACTTTCCTACCGGAAACACATGCTACCTATTCATGATAATCGGTGCATTATATCGGGTAGTAAAAATGTTTACATAATAAAAAAAAAAATCACACATCATTGTAAAACCAATACATTTTATGCTTCGCTCAGAATCTGAAATGAAATATATTTAGTATCTAAAGAAATGTTTGATATTAAACAAAGTGTGATGTATTGAGGTAATATTATGTTCATTACTAATTGCGCATAATACCATTAATTTAAATTAAAAAGTTATGTTTTAATATATTTATTAAAGAAGCAATCCCGAAATTCTTAGGTATATACTTATTGATCTGTATAAAGAATTTCTATGGTTCTATTAAACTAAATTAATTTGTAAACTTGCAATATAGGCGAAATTATATTACAATATTATATTATAAAGATTAATTTATAAAAGAAAATTTCTTTGGAATTCACTGGAATAGTTTAAATCGATATCGATCTAATTATTTCAGTTAGTTTATAGTCACAAATTCATAATCATTAAAGTACCTAACCCCTAACCTATTAATAATTGTTATGTCCACAACGATGCGACGACCATATTATTATTATTGTTAAAATAATAGACCTTATAAAATATTATAAGAGAGATTGAAGAGAGCTTGGAAAGCTCGGAACGAACTCGGATCAGATGTGTGTGAATACGCCAATTAAAAAACAAGTAGTTCATATTTTTGAAAACGGTGATGCCCCGACGGAATGGACTCGGAACGGACCCGGACCGGATATGTGTGAATATACCTTAAATCCGTATAGTCCATTAATTACGTAGTTTTATACGCGTAATAAGTTTTTACGTCACCTGGTCTCGATCCGTACACGATCCAATCGCTAACATAATTTTTTAATTATATAATAATATTAATTAATTACCTAATAAATTAATTAAACCTACTGGTACTTATACTTTTAAAAACTGTATGAGAAAAAACGCAGTCTAAGACATTAACATTGTTTATCAACGTGATTCGTAATATATACGAGTACATAATATAAGTATGATTAAATACAAATATACAATATTTCATTTCTTTATTTTACAAAATTTAATTATTTTACGATCACACACCAATTAATAGAAAATAGTTACAGTTATGTTTTATTTTAAAGATATAATATTACCTATATTAATGAATGACGTATATTTCAAATATGTTTTTATGAAATAATTTTATACCTACATAGTAACGCAATATCTATTGATTTAATGATGTTTACATATTATTATTTTAAATAAATAATTTTATATTAATGTAAAATATTATCTTTCGTTATATACCTATTATATTTACTTTCAGTCGTGTATCGGTGTATTTACAGTACAAGCAGAGACGTATTTAGAAATTTATAAAGGGGGGGATCAGATAATTTTTGGAAACTTTCATGTAGGTATTTTATCTTCAATTTAGAATAGAAAATATTAATCACAAAATAATTTAGGTAAAATGTTTTTCTTCATCAGTTAAAATACGATTGACGAATAAACAGATATCATTGGAAATGGTAATCATAACATTATTAACGTTAATATTTTCAATCTACAATTATTAATTGTCAAAGTCAAATATTATGACATATATGACATATGAGTTAGGTAATATAATATTTTTTTATTATTTCAATAAATAATTATATTATTAAATTGTAAATCATAACATACTGGAGTATTTATTTTATTATTATCTTCGAATTCAATATCATCGTGATCATGTGGTCTTTTCACGCTAATAGATGTGGATGTAGCCGGAATGGACGAAAAGAATGACGTAATTTTTTTAGAAGTCATGACAAATTTCAATATAAATTTTAATTTATAATAAATAAAAATGCGTTTATGTTTTAATTTAATAAATGAAATATGAATTAATGTCAACCTCAACATATAAAATGTAGGTAATCATATAAAATGTGAAAACAAGGTAGTGTTGTTGTGTCCACATTCGCCAAGACAGTCTTGGCGAGACTCTCGTTGAGACATTAGGCGAGGCGAGGAAGCGCGAGTGCACGTAGTACATTCTCGGTTTACCTCGGCTTACAGGCCCTCACATTTTTTGTTTAGTATTGAATTTGTTTCGTGGCCTTTGACTCGTGCATAAAAAACCGCCTCCAGACCGAGCACTGTCGAGGCGAGGCAAGGGGCTAGGTGACACGAGCGCATCCAGTTCATTCTCGCGCTCGGTTGCCCTCGCGTTATCTCAGCCAATGTGTACTGCCGGCATCATGGTAGTGCCAGTGCGGGTCGTGCGGCACAAACTAGATATTTAATTTTTATCATGAATATATTATATATATTTATTATATTAATATTTATTAATTATTTATTATTGAAAAAATGCAGATATACGAGTATTAATCTTCTATTAATTCATATTATTAAATAGAAAAAAGATGAGCTGATACTCCTGCCGCACAGGATACAGGTGTGCGAATCATAGCGTTTAATTTTACTTAGGATTTGAATGCAATGATAAACCATTGCATTCGAAAATACTATTCTGAGCGAAGTTCAGTCAGATTATAATTTTAGTTTGAACTTGAAATATCAACTTAAAACAGCTAAAAAAGAAATTGAGATTAGGGATTTTTCTAATATTTTAGTATGATATTAAGTAATATGTAAGTATACTTCAGTAAAATTTTCAGACCTAAATACCAAAAATTGCCAATTTTATCAAACATACGTAAAAACGAGAATTTTACGAAATATTCAAAGTCCAATATTTTGTAGAAAATTTAACATAATGGTTCCAAAATTATACCACATATATATAGTAGCTATGTGAACATCCAAAAAAAATTTCAGGTCTCTATCTTAAAAATTGCCTGAGTTATCGTGAAATATAGAAATCGAATTCGTCGAAATTTCATTTTTTTTTCGTTTTTTCGTCATATTTTCGAAGTTTTTTCTACCGCTTATAGTCAATTTTGAGAAATTCGAAAAATGACCTAAGTAAAGTACCAACTACATCCACTTTGCTACCGGAAACATACCCTATTCGTGAATATCGGAGCATTATTTCGGGTAGTATTTTTGTACACAGACATAAAAAAAAAAAAAATCACACATCATTGTAAAACCAATACATTCTTCGCTTCGCTCAGAATCTAAAAATGTTAGTACTCGTATATGTTATAGAATTACATCTTGAAAATATTTAATTATAAAATATTAGAATTAAATTGTCATATTTTGCAAACATTTTTGGGGGGCTATGGCTGATTTTGAGGGGGCTTAGCACCCTAAAGTCCCCCCCCCCCAATTACGCCTATGCTTAATACTTATGTACTATTACGTAATATTAAATTGTACATTATATTATTTTATTACCTATACATTATATTATTATAGTGTATATTATATTTCATTCAAAATTACAATATTGTAAAATTATCATATTTTATTAATTATTTATATATTATCTAAATAAATGAAGTTTGAAAGTAGATCTCAAAATTCTTTATCGGAGTAGTCGGTGTACCCGAATCGCGTGGGTGGTTTTTTCAAACCAGGTGCAAATTGCGTATATCTATCTAATCTATCGAAGGTAGTTAAATAAATAAATAATCTAACATCTAAGGATAATTTTACATTATGTATTAATCACGAATACGGTATAATATAGGTAATGCGTATATTTTATTTCTTTAAATAAAAACACAAGACATTTATGCATAATGAAATACAAATAATTAATAAAACATAATAAAACAATTTGGTATATACTAATCGTTGCACAGAGCACAGCATATAAAAAACTACAGAATTAGTGTTGCCAAAACACCCTTCGTTTAAATCACGTAATAGATTATTATTGCTTTGTACTCGTATAATGGTATATCTATTAATAGGTAGTACGTCTTATATAAACGTAACTATTAGAAAAAAATACGTACCTGTATATAAATACAATATTGAAAAATAACAAAATAATATAATATGCTACTCGTATATCATATAATAATATTTTGGGCGACAATGTTTGATACCATTATAATATTATATTAAATACCTACATGGTTGGATCCCATGGATGGGACGTGCATTATACAATTATTATTTGTTAAAATAAATATGTTTGTTTAGTTGTGTTATATGAAACCCAACGAGTATTTTTTTTCCATCATATATATATTATATATATATAAACATATTTATTATATGTATATTATATATATATATATATATATATATACGAATTGAATCGCGGTATACCTGTTGTTCGGGAACCATTTACTACAATGTCCATTTTCGAATATTTATTATTTACCTGTGTCTGGAGAGCCAACCAAACGGGACCTATTTATTAAACCTAACCCCTCGTCTATACTCTTAAGTAATAAAATGTGTTAAGGACGAGTTTTTCTTAGAATATTCTTCCTTCTACGACACCGCCGTCACATATTCTTGAATTTATTTTTTACATTCCATTATATATACGTCATATAATATATTAATATTATATATTATGTATAATAATAGGAGGTACTATATTTATATATATATATATATGTGTGTGTGTATGCGTGTGTGTAAATATTATATGTAATATAATAAATCAGTTGGCGACGGCAAGTCGGGCGTTAAACACTCGTTATAGACATTGTGTTATACCTTACCATGCCTAATATAATAATAAAAATATATACCATGAGGCAGATGTTTTTTTTTCTTAATATTATTGTAAACGTATTTATTATTATTCAGGATTTTATAAATTCGATAGATATACTGATGTAGCCATATATTATGTAGGTATCTACGTTATATTTGGTAGGTATACATAATAATCAAATTATTTTCTTATTTTATTTTATTTTTTTATGGAGAGCAGGATTAAAATTAAATTTAGATGTGTAAAGCCCGGGTCAAAAAAAAAAAATTCCAAAGGGTGGCAAATAATAATAAAATTATAATGCTGACCAGACACTGTCGTGGAAAATATACGGCCATGAAGATGATAAAGTGTTATATTTTGATTAAGATTTGAATGTAATAATAAATTATGGCATTCGAAAAAATGATTTTGAGCGAAGATAATATTAATACTCAACCAGTGCCGTATATAGGGGTCCGAAGGGGGGCAAATGCCACGCGCGGCAATATTATTGATTTAATTGCGTTTATTTTACATAAAATGTTAACCTAGCATTTGTTGTATTATTTTATGAACAATAATAATTAATTTTTTTAAAAATTAATAATTAATAATAATAATTATTAATTAACAAAGATTTATCACTATCGTTTTATCAATGTTATTAATTATTATTATTTAATAAAAGTCTATTCACACCAGGGGCGGATTGGGAAAATATTTAGGTGCGGGAAAAATTTGATACTCTGGCGCATTAACCCGTGCAGTTTCATAAACACAAAAATTAATGTATTTATGGATATGAAATGTATTTATTATTATTATTATTATTTATATATTTTTTAGTTTCTGAGCGAAGCGAAGAATGTATTGGTTTTACAATGATGTGTGATTTTTTTTTGTTTTTTTTTTTATTCTGAAGACATTTTTACTACCCGAAATAATGCTCCGATTATCACGAAAAGGGTATGTTTCCGGTAGCAAAGTGGATCTAGTTGGTACTTTATTTAGGTCATTTTTTGAATTTCTCAAAATTGACCCTAAGCGGTAGAAAAAACTTCGAAAAAATGACGAAAAAGCGGCATTTTTCACGAAAAATGAAATTTTGACAAATTCAATTTCTATATTTCACGATAACTCAGGCAATTTTTAAGATAGCGACCTGAAAATTTTTTTGGGTGTTCACATAGCTATTATATATATGTGGTAAAATTTTGGAACCGTTACATTAATTTTTCTCCAAAATATAGGACTTTAAATATTTCGTAAAATTCACGTTTTTACGTATATAATGTGTGATAAAATTGTTAATTTTGGGTATTTTGGTCTGAAAATTTTACTGAAGTATACTTACATATTACTTAACATCATACTAAAATATTAGAAAATCCATTGTCTCAATTTTTTTTTATAGCTGTTTAAAGTTGATATTTTTAGGAAAACGAAAATCTTAGAATCCATAAGTATAAATATTCTGAAAACACTTTCACTACCCGAAATAACGCTTCGATTTTCACCAATAGCGAGTTTCAGATGTAAAAGTGGATGTAGATGGTACTTTATTTGCAAGCCCGTATCCAGGGGGGGTTTTAGGGGTTCAACAAACCCCCCCCCCTCCCGAAATTTTTAAAGTAGTTTTATATTTATAAATTATAATATAACAGACTAACTACATATATAACTACGTATAATATAATCATTTATTTTTACTTCATATATTAAAAAATTTTAACCCCCCCCCCTCGAAAATTGATTTTGAATACGTGCTTGTTTATTTGGGTCATTTTTTGAATTTCTCAAAATTGACTATAAGTGGTAGAAAAATGAAATTTTGACGAATTCAATTTCTATATTTCACGATAACTCGGGCAATTTTTAAGTTAGAGACTTGAAAATTTTTTTGGGTGTTTACATAGCTATTATATATATGTGGTAAAATTTTGGAACCGTTTTTATATTTTTTTACTAAATATAGGACTTTGAATATTTCGTAAATTTCTCGTTTTTACGTATATAATGTTTGATAAAATTAGCAATTTTTGTAATATTTTAGATTTTTGTGCTATTTTTGACTATTTTGTGATATTTTAGCATTTTTACTTGTTTCTTTATCAAAATTTATTAAGTTATCATATTTTAAAAATTGAAGATTCAATAATCATGTTTTAAATTATTATGGAACTGTCTTGGATTCGTGACACATTAATAATTTTATTGTGTTCAGAAATGTATGAATTCGGAAATGGATTACGGGATTCACTGTGTGGTATTCCAGCACTGACATAATAATATAAAAACAATATTTATTTTTATTTTCTAATTTTATTTTATTCAAATTTATGTATATTTCCTATGTGAATAAAACTATTTTATATTTAAAATTTTAATGTACTTATATCAGTATAATTATTTAATAAAACTAATTTTTTTTTTTGCATATTTAGAAATTTTTAATGCTTAAAATATGCATATGTGATATGTCATGATAAATAAGGGAATATTATAGCGTATATTTATATAATTTTAAGTGCTATAAAACCCTATCCCTGGTGATTACTGATTATTTCCATGTTACACTGTAGTTGCGGTAATTCCGTAATCTTAATAAATAATAAAGACAATACCTATATAAATATATTATTATAATATTGGAAAATACTATAAAAATACCTATATTATATTATTACATTTTTTAAGCAGTCCATCGGGAAAACTCCCGAATTCCCGGTGGGCCAATCCGCCCCTGATTCACACATATGCGTTCCGAGTCCGTTCCGTTAGGGCATCCGTGTTTTCAAAAATATGAAGTACTTGTTTTTCAATTCACGTATTCACACACATCCGATCCGAGTCCGTTCCGAGTTTTCCGAGTTCTCTCGGATCAAAAAAATATTGTCGGTGACCCATTTTTCGTCCGAAGCCCGGACGAGTAAACACGGAACTGTGCCGAATCGGACATGTATGAACAGGCATCCGATTTTATTTTAGATTTTAATTTTTCGACGATCGCGCATTTCATTAGTTTACGATACACAGCTGACCAAAGCACATTATAATATACTATTTTGTAATATTAAATATTATATTATATTATATATTATATAGGTACGTATAATAGTTATAAGGTACTAAATGTTATTTGTTACTATAATCGAAATATCGGACCGGATATAAATCGCAACGGACCCGGATCGGATATGTGTGAATAGACTTTAATCGTCATAGATACATTGTGGTACCTATATAAAATAAACTATACTTGAACGCGCATTCGTATTTCGTAATTCATAATAAAATGACGGTTTGTTTCGTTTCCCCCACCACTGCAGTGCAAAATTTTGGCATTTTACAATATAATTAATTATTAAATGGGTTTCGAGTGTTTCCAACTATATTACCTTCACCTCATTTTTGGCCACCTCAACCATGTGATTAAGGACGTAATTGAGAAAAATTTTCCAGGGGAGGGGACCAATTACATAATTATGTGTATTGGTTTTATAATGATGTGTTATTTTTTTTTTTATTCTAAAGACACTTTTACTACCCGAAAATCCGAAATAATGCTCCGATTTTCACGAATAGTATAATATGTGTCCGGTTGAAAAGTCAAAGTGGATGTAGTTGGTACTTTATTTAGGTAATTTTTCGAATTTCATTATTGTTAGGTATTAAAATGATAATCTAATACTCGTCTACATCAGTGTACTCAATTACAACGACGACGACACATTACATTTTGTTTAATATTTTAATGTTTTATTTGATTATTATTTTATTAATAATAAAAAAAGATGAGCTGATACACCTGCCGCACAGGATACAGGTGTGCAAATCATAACGTTTAATTTTAATTAGAAATTTAGTATTTGAATGCAATGATAAACCATTGAATTCGTAAAAACGATTCTTAGCGAATATCAGTCAGATTATAATTTTCGTTTGAACTAAAAATATCAACTTAAAACAGCTATAAAAAAAAATTGAGATTAGGGATTTTTCTAATATTTTAGTATGATGTTAAGTATTATGTAAGTATACTTCAGTAAAATTTTCAGACCCTAATACCAAAAATTGCCAATTTTATCAAACATTATACACGTAAAAACGAGAATTTTACGAAATATTCAATGTCCAATATTTTGTAGAAAAATTAACGTAACGGTTCCAAAATTTTACCACATATGTATAAAAGCTATGTGAACACCCAAAAATTTTTCAAGACTCTATCTTAAAAATTGCCCAAGTAATCTAGAAATATAGAAAATGAATTTGTCAAAATTTCATTTTTCGTGAAATATACCGTTTTTTCGTCATTTTTTCGAAGTTTTTTCTACCGCTTATAGTCAATTTTGAGAAATTCGAAAAATAACCTTAATAAAGTACCATCTACATCCACTTTTACACCTGAAAATCGATATTCGTGAAATTCTAAGCATTATTTCGGGTTGTAAAAGTGTTTTCAGAATATTTATTTATATGTATGGATTCTAAGATTTTCGTTTT
>JAIUCT010009583.1:0-14029 GCA_021307375.1 Tetraneura akinire | reverse complement strand
AATTTTTCAAATAAAAAGTATAATAATTATTTTATACCAGGAATTAGAAATTTATGGCTCTCAAAACAATTTTGTATATCCTACTAAAATATTTTAACATTCCAAATATTTAAAAAACAATATAATTCTCCATAATCTAGATCTATAATAAAAATAAACCTTATAAATTAATTTTATAATTAAATATAGAAATCTTTTAAATATCAAAATTTTAATAAAAATTATTTTTTAGAAACTTCTGGTTTAACTTTTTTATATCTAAATAAAGAATGGAAATTAAACAATCTGCATGCTAATATTTAAGCAGATTTTTTGATAAAAACGTTTTCGATTCCCTCAAAATCTAAAATATATATTAATGCTAATAGTTTATGCACATAAAATAAATAAATAATATATAAATGTTATAATTTATATTTTTTATTTAGATGCCCGTGAAAGACTACTAACTGGTGTCAGAATTGTTCGTAGTGCAACTGGTTTACAAGAACAAGACAATGGAAATGATACAAATCATCAGAGGGCAAGTATAGATAATAATAATTACCAACTCGATTGGACAAACAGAAATCAAGTACCCGAAGGTCATAAAATCCATAAAAACTTTAATCGTCTAACCCATTATATTGAAGAAGCAAACGTAGGTAGAGGGTTCATCAAAGAACTCTGTTATTCTAATGATGGACGTGTAATCTGTTCACCATTTAGTCGTGGTGTTAGGTTATTATCGTTTTCGTCCAAATGTGATGAATTGTCTACTCTTTTGCCAAAGGTACCAGGTGTTCAACTTCATGAAATTGGTTCAATCATATCACATCCAAATATTGTGCTTTGTTCCAAATTTTCACCTATTCATCCTTTACTTGTATCAGGTTGTTTAGCTGGTCGGATCGTTTGGTACCAACCAATATTTTAATACTAATAACTATTTTAATAATAATCAGTTGTGTACTATTTTATGCATGTATATATATATTTATAAACATAATTGTTTTTCTACATAATGTGCTATTTTTAAATTGAATAATATATTTTTTCTTTATATTAACAGTAAATTCAATACTATTACATATTTTGAAACATATCTATTCATATATAATATAAATCATATCACCGATTATATTAATTAAACTTTCTAAGACCTATTAAACACCAAAAGAGGTTAATTTATAATTCAATTAAATAAATAAATGAGTTCTATCCAGTTTTTCTGTTGAGTAACATAATTCTACATCTTAAATTATATTTATTATAATCGGGATCATGTTTGTTTTTATTTGTAACCATTTTTATATTATATAAGGTATCTAAATTATAATAAATATTATGTCATTAAACAAAAATGATGATAATTTTTAGTTTTATTTCCCTGTATAAATGTTTGATTAGGTAATATAAATGTTGTAATAATATATAACCGTTTGTAGAAATTTGTAAAAATTTATAATTATTATTTTATTTAGGTATTAAATAAATAAATAAAAAATATTACATAATAAATACAAATATAATTTATTTTAATTATATTTTTATTGTGTTCTTTTGTTTATTATAAAATAATATTTCATATTCAAACATAATGTATTTATATAAAGAGTTTATAATATAATATTATATTATTATACTATTAATAATTTAATGCCAAAATTTCTTGTATGACCAGTTGTAAATAAAAAGATAAAAAATTAAATTGAAAATAATATATAATTATTATGTATTTTAATTTTAGTGTTTTTATAATTTTCAAAATATATGAACAATTATTTTCCTATGACAGTTTATTATTGTATTAAAAGCTATATTGTATCCTGATTAATGAATAATCAAAATCATTTATGCCACATCTTTAGACTATTTTATTCCCAATTCTTCAATTAAATCATATTTTGTTTGCTCATGAATTCCTGCAGTGTCAATTATAAGGACAGAATAACCAGACACATCTAGATGTATCTGAATTGGATTTCTAGTTGTACCAGGTAAATCCGTTACTATGGCAGCTTCTCTTTTACCTAAATAAATAAAATAAATTTTATACAATATATAAAATATAAAATATTAGTTAATTATTACCAAAAAATTGAAATGAGGAAAATTATATTCTTTAATTTATATTAATATATTTATTTAGTTCCTTAAACTTAAATAATCCAAGTAAATTAATATATTATTATGTATTCAATATAATTGTAATTTGATCCTTGGTAGCTAATTTCATTATTAATAAGGTAACTATGATGTATACATATTACATACGTACATAAAACATTTAAAAGACTACTTTTCCCTGTATTTGGTGCTCCGATGATAGCTACTTTAATTCCGGTTCGTAAAAGCTCACCAGACCTATTGTATAATAAGTGATTCTATAAATATTTAAAATTGAATTTTTTTATATATTGGTATAATTTTATAAACATACCACTATATCTTTGGCAAGTTTTTCCAAATTTTCTTTAACATTTTTTAATACGGAGTCTTCAACATTATCTGTTTCATTAAAATCTATATAGGCTTCAACATTTGCTAAATTCTACAATTTAAAAATAACAATAGATTATAATGATACAAATTACTTAACACATAATATGATTATTAAAATACTTCTAAAAGAGATTGTCTCCAGGAACTATAAATTTTCCTCAAAGAACCTTCTAACTGCATTAATGCTTGTTTTCTTTGAAACTCAGCGTCAGCTTCTATGAGATCAGCCAAACCTTCTACTTCTGTCAAATCCATTTTGTTGTTATAAAATGAACGTTTAGTGAACTCTCCTTCAAATAAATAAATACAAAAATTGTAAAATATTTATATTACAGATATAAAAATCATTTTAATTGTTAAGATGATAGAGTAATATCTGTAATATATTTTCATTTTATTATAAAATATTCAATCTATTTGTTGTAATAAATTGTAATTGTAAATATTACTAAATGGAAGTTTTTATCATATTATTTTCTTATATTCTTACCTGGTTCAGCTTGTTTGGTAATTAGGTAATTTAGATAGACCATTAAGGACTGAAGTAATAACTGCTCTGCCGCCATAATATTTGAAATTCACAACAATCTTCACCAGTAAAACTATTGGGACCTAAAATAGAAAGAATTTAATTTATTATTATAAATTGCAGATAATATATTATTGGCTAACGTTTTGTTTTTAATTACTATACAAGTGCTGAATAATTATATTAAAATAGCAAATCGTTATTAAAACATTATTGAATAATAATAATAATTAAAATTATAATAATATATAAAAATTTAAGAAGAATAATGTGAAATATTTTTTTTTTTTACGTCAGGTTTATAACTGAAAAGATTATCACGTTATTACTATATAAATATTTTGCAATTATTTTTTTTTTACAATATACCTACACTTTATTTAAAGCTATATTCTAGTACCTATACAATCAGAATAACCATGAAAGTGTTTCCAGTTTTAAACTGTATAGTTGAAAACAAATTTATTGTAGAATATTTTTAATAAATTAATATAAAAGTTTATGGAAAATATTACATGTAGACAGATTAGAGAGAAAAATGGTGTATATTCAACAATAGAACTTTAAATAATATTTGACATAATTTGATGTAGGTACCTAGTTATAATTTAATTATACATACAATATTTATTTTATTAATATATTATGAATTATGAATTAATGATGCACAATACGATGAGTCTATAACATAGGTAGTTATTTTGAATTTGCCATGAAATTTTATAATGTATCTTTTTATATTGTTAGTTTTTTAATGCATAAAAGAAATACTATATAAAAACAAAGAATGTATTCGGTTTACAATGATGTAGACGGTCTTTTAGATTCTGAGCGTTTTTTTTCTTTTTATGACTGAATCATCATATCAAAATATTAGAAAAATCCATGGTCTCAATTTTTTTTTATAGCTGTTTAAAATTGATATTTTTATTTTTTTGTTTTTATGACTGAAGAAACTTGTACTTCCCGATATAATGGTCCGATTTTCACGAATAGCATATGTTTCCGGTAGGAAAGTTGATGTTCTTGGTACTTTATTTAGGTCATTTTTTAAATTTCTCAAAATTGATCATATGCGTAAGAAAAAACGATGAAAAAATGACGAAAAAACGGCAATATATTAATCAATACCTACATTATCTGACTGAACTTCGCTCAGAATAGTTTTTCGAATGCTATGGTTTAACATTGTATTTAAATTATAATTATAATTAAATAGGTACTATGATATGCACACCTATATCCCTGCGGCAGGATTATCCAGAATTCCAGATCGTCTTTTTTTATTTTTTGTTTTTATGTCTGAAGACACTTTTACTACCCAAAATATTACTTCGATTTTTACGAATGTTATATGTTTTCGATTGCAAATTGGATGTAGATTGTACTTTATTAAGGTCATTTTTCGAATTGCAAATCCATATAAGTAATTTAAATATTAATTTTACTGAAATTTCAACTTAAAACGGCTATAAAAAAAATCGAGAATAGAGATTTTTATAATATTTTGATATAGTGTTAAGTAATATGTATATATACTTCAGTAATATTTTCAGACCTTATAATATCACAAATTGCAAATTTTATTAAATATTATATATACATAAAAACCAGAATTTTACGAAATTATTCAACGTCCTATATTTTGTAGAAAAATTAATGTAACTGTTCCAAATTTTTACCACATATATATAACGTTATGTGAAATTCGAAAAAAATTTCAAGTCTCTAACTTAAAAATTACCTAAGTTATCGTGAAATATTGAAATTAAATTCGTCGAAAATTCAGTTTTCGTGAAAATTGCTGTTTCTTCGTCGTTTTTTCTACCGCTTAGGGTCAATTTTGAGAAATTCGAATAATGACCTAAATAAAGTATCAACTAGATCCACTTTCCTACCGGAAACACATGCTACCTATTCATGATAATCGGTGCATTATATCGGGTAGTAAAAATGTTTACATAATAAAAAAAAAAATCACACATCATTGTAAAACCAATACATTTTATGCTTCGCTCAGAATCTGAAATGAAATATATTTAGTATCTAAAGAAATGTTTGATATTAAACAAAGTGTGATGTATTGAGGTAATATTATGTTCATTACTAATTGCGCATAATACCATTAATTTAAATTAAAAAGTTATGTTTTAATATATTTATTAAAGAAGCAATCCCGAAATTCTTAGGTATATACTTATTGATCTGTATAAAGAATTTCTATGGTTCTATTAAACTAAATTAATTTGTAAACTTGCAATATAGGCGAAATTATATTACAATATTATATTATAAAGATTAATTTATAAAAGAAAATTTCTTTGGAATTCACTGGAATAGTTTAAATCGATATCGATCTAATTATTTCAGTTAGTTTATAGTCACAAATTCATAATCATTAAAGTACCTAACCCCTAACCTATTAATAATTGTTATGTCCACAACGATGCGACGACCATATTATTATTATTGTTAAAATAATAGACCTTATAAAATATTATAAGAGAGATTGAAGAGAGCTTGGAAAGCTCGGAACGAACTCGGATCAGATGTGTGTGAATACGCCAATTAAAAAACAAGTAGTTCATATTTTTGAAAACGGTGATGCCCCGACGGAATGGACTCGGAACGGACCCGGACCGGATATGTGTGAATATACCTTAAATCCGTATAGTCCATTAATTACGTAGTTTTATACGCGTAATAAGTTTTTACGTCACCTGGTCTCGATCCGTACACGATCCAATCGCTAACATAATTTTTTAATTATATAATAATATTAATTAATTACCTAATAAATTAATTAAACCTACTGGTACTTATACTTTTAAAAACTGTATGAGAAAAAACGCAGTCTAAGACATTAACATTGTTTATCAACGTGATTCGTAATATATACGAGTACATAATATAAGTATGATTAAATACAAATATACAATATTTCATTTCTTTATTTTACAAAATTTAATTATTTTACGATCACACACCAATTAATAGAAAATAGTTACAGTTATGTTTTATTTTAAAGATATAATATTACCTATATTAATGAATGACGTATATTTCAAATATGTTTTTATGAAATAATTTTATACCTACATAGTAACGCAATATCTATTGATTTAATGATGTTTACATATTATTATTTTAAATAAATAATTTTATATTAATGTAAAATATTATCTTTCGTTATATACCTATTATATTTACTTTCAGTCGTGTATCGGTGTATTTACAGTACAAGCAGAGACGTATTTAGAAATTTATAAAGGGGGGGATCAGATAATTTTTGGAAACTTTCATGTAGGTATTTTATCTTCAATTTAGAATAGAAAATATTAATCACAAAATAATTTAGGTAAAATGTTTTTCTTCATCAGTTAAAATACGATTGACGAATAAACAGATATCATTGGAAATGGTAATCATAACATTATTAACGTTAATATTTTCAATCTACAATTATTAATTGTCAAAGTCAAATATTATGACATATATGACATATGAGTTAGGTAATATAATATTTTTTTATTATTTCAATAAATAATTATATTATTAAATTGTAAATCATAACATACTGGAGTATTTATTTTATTATTATCTTCGAATTCAATATCATCGTGATCATGTGGTCTTTTCACGCTAATAGATGTGGATGTAGCCGGAATGGACGAAAAGAATGACGTAATTTTTTTAGAAGTCATGACAAATTTCAATATAAATTTTAATTTATAATAAATAAAAATGCGTTTATGTTTTAATTTAATAAATGAAATATGAATTAATGTCAACCTCAACATATAAAATGTAGGTAATCATATAAAATGTGAAAACAAGGTAGTGTTGTTGTGTCCACATTCGCCAAGACAGTCTTGGCGAGACTCTCGTTGAGACATTAGGCGAGGCGAGGAAGCGCGAGTGCACGTAGTACATTCTCGGTTTACCTCGGCTTACAGGCCCTCACATTTTTTGTTTAGTATTGAATTTGTTTCGTGGCCTTTGACTCGTGCATAAAAAACCGCCTCCAGACCGAGCACTGTCGAGGCGAGGCAAGGGGCTAGGTGACACGAGCGCATCCAGTTCATTCTCGCGCTCGGTTGCTCTCGCGTTATCTCAGCCAATGTGTACTGCCGGCATCATGGTAGTGCCAGTGCGGGTCGTGCGGCACAAACTAGATATTTAATTTTTATCATGAATATATTATATATATTTATTATATTAATATTTATTAATTATTTATTATTGAAAAAATGCAGATATACGAGTATTAATCTTCTATTAATTCATATTATTAAATAGAAAAAAGATGAGCTGATACTCCTGCCGCACAGGATACAGGTGTGCGAATCATAGCGTTTAATTTTACTTAGGATTTGAATGCAATGATAAACCATTGCATTCGAAAATACTATTCTGAGCGAAGTTCAGTCAGATTATAATTTTAGTTTGAACTTGAAATATCAACTTAAAACAGCTAAAAAAGAAATTGAGATTAGGGATTTTTCTAATATTTTAGTATGATGTTAAGTAATATGTAAGTATACTTCAGTAAAATTTTCAGACCTAAATACCAAAAATTGCCAATTTTATCAAACATACGTAAAAACGAGAATTTTACGAAATATTCAAAGTCCAATATTTTGTAGAAAATTTAACATAATGGTTCCAAAATTATACCACATATATATAGTAGCTATGTGAACATCCAAAAAAAATTTCAGGTCTCTATCTTAAAAATTGCCTGAGTTATCGTGAAATATAGAAATCGAATTCGTCGAAATTTCATTTTTTTTTCGTTTTTTCGTCATATTTTCGAAGTTTTTTCTACCGCTTATAGTCAATTTTGAGAAATTCGAAAAATGACCTAAGTAAAGTACCAACTACATCCACTTTGCTACCGGAAACATACCCTATTCGTGAATATCGGAGCATTATTTCGGGTAGTATTTTTGTACACAGACATAAAAAAAAAAAAATCACACATCATTGTAAAACCAATACATTCTTCGCTTCGCTCAGAATCTAAAAATGTTAGTACTCGTATATGTTATAGAATTACATCTTGAAAATATTTAATTATAAAATATTAGAATTAAATTGTCATATTTTGCAAACATTTTTGGGGGGCTATGGCTGATTTTGAGGGGGCTTAGCACCCTAAAGTCCCCCCCCCCAATTACGCCTATGCTTAATACTTATGTACTATTACATAATATTAAATTGTACATTATATTATTTTATTACCTATACATTATATTATTATAGTGTATATTATATTTCATTCAAAATTACAATATTGTAAAATTATCATATTTTATTAATTATTTATATATTATCTAAATAAATGAAGTTTGAAAGTAGATCTCAAAATTCTTTATCGGAGTAGTCGGTGTACCCGAATCGCGTGGGTGGTTTTTTCAAACCAGGTGCAAATTGCGTATATCTATCTAATCTATCGAAGGTAGTTAAATAAATAAATAATCTAACATCTAAGGATAATTTTACATTATGTATTAATCACGAATACGGTATAATATAGGTAATGCGTATATTTTATTTCTTTAAATAAAAACACAAGACATTTATGCATAATGAAATACAAATAATTAATAAAACATAATAAAACAATTTGGTATATACTAATCGTTGCACAGAGCACAGCATATAAAAAACTACAGAATTAGTGTTGCCAAAACACCCTTCGTTTAAATCACGTAATAGATTATTATTGCTTTGTACTCGTATAATGGTATATCTATTAATAGGTAGTACGTCTTATATAAACGTAACTATTAGAAAAAAATACGTACCTGTATATAAATACAATATTGAAAAATAACAAAATAATATAATATGCTACTCGTATATCATATAATAATATTTTGGGCGACAATGTTTGATACCATTATAATATTATATTAAATACCTACATGGTTGGATCCCATGGATGGGACGTGCATTATACAATTATTATTTGTTAAAATAAATATGTTTGTTTAGTTGTGTTATATGAAACCCAACGAGTATTTTTTTTCCATCATATATATATTATATATATATAAACATATTTATTATATGTATATTATATATATATATATATATATATATACGAATTGAATCGCGGTATACCTGTTGTTCGGGAACCATTTACTACAATGTCCATTTTCGAATATTTATTATTTACCTGTGTCTGGAGAGCCAACCAAACGGGACCTATTTATTAAACCTAACCCCTCGTCTATACTCTTAAGTAATAAAATGTGTTAAGGACGAGTTTTTCTTAGAATATTCTTCCTTCTACGACACCGCCGTCACATATTCTTGAATTTATTTTTTACATTCCATTATATATACGTCATATAATATATTAATATTATATATTATGTATAATAATAGGAGGTACTATATTTATATATATATATATATGTGTGTGTGTATGCGTGTGTGTAAATATTATATGTAATATAATAAATCAGTTGGCGACGGCAAGTCGGGCGTTAAACACTCGTTATAGACATTGTGTTATACCTTACCATGCCTAATATAATAATAAAAATATATACCATGAGGCAGATGTTTTTTTTTTCTTAATATTATTGTAAACGTATTTATTATTATTCAGGATTTTATAAATTCGATAGATATACTGATGTAGCCATATATTATGTAGGTATCTACGTTATATTTGGTAGGTATACATAATAATCAAATTATTTTCTTATTTTATTTTATTTTTTTATGGAGAGCAGGATTAAAATTAAATTTAGATGTGTAAAGCCCGGGTCAAAAAAAAAAAATTCCAAAGGGTGGCAAATAATAATAAAATTATAATGCTGACCAGACACTGTCGTGGAAAATATACGGCCATGAAGATGATAAAGTGTTATATTTTGATTAAGATTTGAATGTAATAATAAATTATGGCATTCGAAAAAATGATTTTGAGCGAAGATAATATTAATACTCAACCAGTGCCGTATATAGGGGTCCGAAGGGGGGCAAATGCCACGCGCGGCAATATTATTGATTTAATTGCGTTTATTTTACATAAAATGTTAACCTAGCATTTGTTGTATTATTTTATGAACAATAATAATTAATTTTTTTAAAAATTAATAATTAATAATAATAATTATTAATTAACAAAGATTTATCACTATCGTTTTATCAATGTTATTAATTATTATTATTTAATAAAAGTCTATTCACACCAGGGGCGGATTGGGAAAATATTTAGGTGCGGGAAAAATTTGATACTCTGGCGCATTAACCCGTGCAGTTTCATAAACACAAAAATTAATGTATTTATGGATATGAAATGTATTTATTATTATTATTATTATTTATATATTTTTTAGTTTCTGAGCGAAGCGAAGAATGTATTGGTTTTACAATGATGTGTGATTTTTTTTTGTTTTTTTTTTTATTCTGAAGACATTTTTACTACCCGAAATAATGCTCCGATTATCACGAAAAGGGTATGTTTCCGGTAGCAAAGTGGATCTAGTTGGTACTTTATTTAGGTCATTTTTTGAATTTCTCAAAATTGACCCTAAGCGGTAGAAAAAACTTCGAAAAAATGACGAAAAAGCGGCATTTTTCACGAAAAATGAAATTTTGACAAATTCAATTTCTATATTTCACGATAACTCAGGCAATTTTTAAGATAGCGACCTGAAAATTTTTTTGGGTGTTCACATAGCTATTATATATATGTGGTAAAATTTTGGAACCGTTACATTAATTTTTCTCCAAAATATAGGACTTTAAATATTTCGTAAAATTCACGTTTTTACGTATATAATGTGTGATAAAATTGTTAATTTTGGGTATTTTGGTCTGAAAATTTTACTGAAGTATACTTACATATTACTTAACATCATACTAAAATATTAGAAAATCCATTGTCTCAATTTTTTTTTATAGCTGTTTAAAGTTGATATTTTTAGGAAAACGAAAATCTTAGAATCCATAAGTATAAATATTCTGAAAACACTTTCACTACCCGAAATAACGCTTCGATTTTCACCAATAGCGAGTTTCAGATGTAAAAGTGGATGTAGATGGTACTTTATTTGCAAGCCCGTATCCAGGGGGGGTTTTAGGGGTTCAACAAACCCCCCCCTCCCGAAATTTTTAAAGTAGTTTTATATTTATAAATTATAATATAACAGACTAACTACATATATAACTACGTATAATATAATCATTTATTTTTACTTCATATATTAAAAAATTTTAACCCCCCCCCCTCGAAAATTGATTTTGAATACGTGCTTGTTTATTTGGGTCATTTTTTGAATTTCTCAAAATTGACTATAAGTGGTAGAAAAATGAAATTTTGACGAATTCAATTTCTATATTTCACGATAACTCGGGCAATTTTTAAGTTAGAGACTTGAAAATTTTTTTGGGTGTTTACATAGCTATTATATATATGTGGTAAAATTTTGGAACCGTTTTTATATTTTTTTACTAAATATAGGACTTTGAATATTTCGTAAATTTCTCGTTTTTACGTATATAATGTTTGATAAAATTAGCAATTTTTGTAATATTTTAGATTTTTGTGCTATTTTTGACTATTTTGTGATATTTTAGCATTTTTACTTGTTTCTTTATCAAAATTTATTAAGTTATCATATTTTAAAAATTGAAGATTCAATAATCATGTTTTAAATTATTATGGAACTGTCTTGGATTCGTGACACATTAATAATTTTATTGTGTTCAGAAATGTATGAATTCGGAAATGGATTACGGGATTCACTGTGTGGTATTCCAGCACTGACATAATAATATAAAAACAATATTTATTTTTATTTTCTAATTTTATTTTATTCAAATTTATGTATATTTCCTATGTGAATAAAACTATTTTATATTTAAAATTTTAATGTACTTATATCAGTATAATTATTTAATAAAACTAATTTTTTTTTTTGCATATTTAGAAATTTTTAATGCTTAAAATATGCATATGTGATATGTCATGATAAATAAGGGAATATTATAGCGTATATTTATATAATTTTAAGTGCTATAAAACCCTATCCCTGGTGATTACTGATTATTTCCATGTTACACTGTAGTTGCGGTAATTCCGTAATCTTAATAAATAATAAAGACAATACCTATATAAATATATTATTATAATATTGGAAAATACTATAAAAATACCTATATTATATTATTACATTTTTTAAGCAGTCCATCGGGAAAACTCCCGAATTCCCGGTGGGCCAATCCGCCCCTGATTCACACATATGCGTTCCGAGTCCGTTCCGTTAGGGCATCCGTGTTTTCAAAAATATGAAGTACTTGTTTTTCAATTCACGTATTCACACACATCCGATCCGAGTCCGTTCCGAGTTTTCCGAGTTCTCTCGGATCAAAAAAATATTGTCGGTGACCCATTTTTCGTCCGAAGCCCGGACGAGTAAACACGGAACTGTGCCGAATCGGACATGTATGAACAGGCATCCGATTTTATTTTAGATTTTAATTTTTCGACGATCGCGCATTTCATTAGTTTACGATACACAGCTGACCAAAGCACATTATAATATACTATTTTGTAATATTAAATATTATATTATATTATATATTATATAGGTACGTATAATAGTTATAAGGTACTAAATGTTATTTGTTACTATAATCGAAATATCGGACCGGATATAAATCGCAACGGACCCGGATCGGATATGTGTGAATAGACTTTAATCGTCATAGATACATTGTGGTACCTATATAAAATAAACTATACTTGAACGCGCATTCGTATTTCGTAATTCATAATAAAATGACGGTTTGTTTCGTTTCCCCCACCACTGCAGTGCAAAATTTTGGCATTTTACAATATAATTAATTATTAAATGGGTTTCGAGTGTTTCCAACTATATTACCTTCACCTCATTTTTGGCCACCTCAACCATGTGATTAAGGACGTAATTGAGAAAAATTTTCCAGGGGAGGGGACCAATTACATAATTATGTGTATTGGTTTTATAATGATGTGTTATTTTTTTTTTTATTCTAAAGACACTTTTACTACCCGAAAATCCGAAATAATGCTCCGATTTTCACGAATAGTATAATATGTGTCCGGTTGAAAAGTCAAAGTGGATGTAGTTGGTACTTTATTTAGGTAATTTTTCGAATTTCATTATTGTTAGGTATTAAAATGATAATCTAATACTCGTCTACATCAGTGTACTCAATTACAACGACGACGACACATTACATTTTGTTTAATATTTTAATGTTTTATTTGATTATTATTTTATTAATAATAAAAAAAGATGAGCTGATACACCTGCCGCACAGGATACAGGTGTGCAAATCATAACGTTTAATTTTAATTAGAAATTTAGTATTTGAATGCAATGATAAACCATTGAATTCGTAAAAACGATTCTTAGCGAATATCAGTCAGATTATAATTTTCGTTTGAACTAAAAATATCAACTTAAAACAGTTATAAAAAAAAATTGAGATTAGGGATTTTTCTAATATTTTAGTATGATGTTAAGTATTATGTAAGTATACTTCAGTAAAATTTTCAGACCCTAATACCAAAAATTGCCAATTTTATCAAACATTATACACGTAAAAACGAGAATTTTACGAAATATTCAATGTCCAATATTTTGTAGAAAAATTAACGTAACGGTTCCAAAATTTTACCACATATGTATAAAAGCTATGTGAACACCCAAAAATTTTTCAAGACTCTATCTTAAAAATTGCCCAAGTAATCTAGAAATATAGAAAATGAATTTGTCAAAATTTCATTTTTCGTGAAATATACCGTTTTTTCGTCATTTTTTCGAAGTTTTTTCTACCGCTTATAGTCAATTTTGAGAAATTCGAAAAATAACCTTAATAAAGTACCATCTACATCCACTTTTACACCTGAAAATCGATATTCGTGAAATTCTAAGCATTATTTCGGGTAGTAAAAGTGTTTTCAGAATATTTATTTATATGTATGGATTCTAAGATTTTCGTTTT
>JAIUCT010009581.1:279-14769 GCA_021307375.1 Tetraneura akinire | reverse complement strand
GATCCGCACACCTGTATCCTGTGCGGCAGGAGTATCAGCTCATCTTTATTATTAGTATTCATTACTTTATTTTCATGTAATATTATCACAAATATTATTTCAATTATTTCATCATCTACGTAATAGGTACGTATAAATAGTTACGAGTTTTAAATAATAATATTTAGACAGTCGTATTATATACATTTTTTAAAAATATATAGTCTGTCAGAATATTCTATTTTGAATATCATCAAAAGTAGTACAATCAATGTTTATATAACAAGAAAATGTTACTTTCCGAATATTTTAGGCAGTCTTTTTTCCCCAATAATATCCTTCATGGCTTCATTATAGTTTTATGAACATTTCACGTAGAAATGTCGATTGAATTCTTAATATCGATAATAACAATACTTTTATTTTATGATACATTATAACATATAAAATATTTATTGCGGTCCAATATTTGAATTTTGAAATATTTACCAAGTACCAAGTAGAAAAGTACACACAATCTTAGAAGTAAGAAAGTGCATTGTTAAAATTTTAAACTGATTACTATTGTTTTGCATGAAAACTTCAGCAATACGGTTATCAGGCACACTATTAATATAAAATATTTTACGTATAAAACATAATAAGCGAACTACAAAATTTTGTATTCACGAAATGTTACACAATAAAAAATGTATGTATCATTATTATAGATTCTATCACTTTAATAACATTTCTCTAAAAATTATTGATATAGGTATCATGATTAATAAGTGGTATAAAGTATGTAAATGATTTCGATAAAAACAATAATACGTATATTGCAATAATTATTATAATATTGTTATATTTATATAGTTATATGAAATATTATTACATTATTATGTGTAGTTTTTTTTTTATGTTACTCATTTATTTATTTAAAAATTAACACTAATCAGCATTTACAAGGTAATAAAATTATCAGAATTTACAGTGAAAATTATATCTAAAAACATAAATAACATAAAATAAATATATATTCAGATTAAAATAATAAAATTTAACAATAATAATAAGAAAAGTGGCATGTAAAAGGTAAAACTAAAGTAACAAGATCAGGAACAGAATAATATAAAGCTAGGTATTTCTGAGGAGACGGTGCATTCTATATACTTCTTTGAATAGGATGGTTATGGGTAAAATTATCACTTGGAGCGGGAACACGAAAAGAGATGGTAGACAGGAGGTAAGAAGAATTTATTGCGCCATTTAGCAGATAGGATATGAAGTTAATATGAGCATTAAGACGGCGAGATGTAAGAGAGAGAATATTTAAACTAATACGAATAGGAGAATAGTCGCGAAGAGGATGAGCAATTTTAAGGACAAAAGCCGCATAGGAAACGAATCGGTTTTGAACTCGCTCAATGCTGGTCCTTGGCTAAATATGTAAAATAAATATGTAAATATTTAGTTCTAAAAATTAATTATTTAATGATATGTAAATCATATAATTTAAGAAAATTATTTTTCGTAAATATTGTTATTTTATATTAAGCATTGTTTCGATCGATTAATATTAACAAATGATTGCTGCGTCAATATTGAAATAATAATTAATTGCTGAAATCGGAAAAAGACATTCTTACGCTAAGGATATCAGCGGAAGCTAAAACGTTATGGAATTGTTTATAATTTATAAATAAAATAAATTAGGTATTATTCACGATAACTGAACAGCAAAAATACAGAAAAGAATAATTTTACAACGCAATAATAATGTCCGATCAGATAAGCAGAATAACCGATGGATGAATTTTTTGATGAAAATGATAATATTATCAAATGCCGAAAAAAAAATATATATATAACGGATAACTGTAAATCACAATTTTGATGATATCTGTTTAATACTATATGATTAACTGTTATTCCCAACAGAGTAAATTTTAATTTATTTCGTAAATTATATGGATATATGTTATATATTTTTTTTTGATGAAAAGTTAGTGAAAACGTCAGAAAAATAAAAATAATTATAACGGACCTACAAGTCTTAAATGTACTCGAAAATTATTATAGATGATTTGATGTTTATTAGGATCATTAAATACGAAAGATTGTATTTCAAAATTACTATAAATTGCTAACTATAAGAATATTGAGAACATTCGGCAACTATATGTATAAACCGTATAGTAATACTGCATATATAGTGACAAGAATTTAAAAAAAAAAATTAACAAGTTGAAAACAGTAATAAGACACCAAATAAAAAGTATAATAATGACAGTATGAAAAAAAAATACTTAATACGTTTCATTGTGTATTTTTCTTATCATTAACTTTATTATATTTGAATTTTATTTTTCGTAATATTATTTTACTTAAATTATTATAATTTATAATTTATTATTGTATGTAAAATTCTGTAACGATTTGTAGAAATCGGATGGTGAAAATAGCGTAAATATATATTTATATATAGAAGTTAATAATACTGCTAAACTTTGTATTTAAAAATAAATTCAATTTTGTTTACGAAAAAAAATATGATTTTCAATTAAGGATCAAAATTTACTATATAAATACAATTATTGGGATAAAACTGTCTTTGTAAACGTAATACTCGTAAATAAATTATTTCCATAATACAAAATGTTTAATGGTATCGTGATTTGATTAGATGATAAGATAATAAATTTTAATACATTCAAAAATTGAAAATTCTACGATAAAAAAATATATGTTCACTGATTTATAATCAAAACAAAATATAATAAGTTTTTTTTAAATTTTCTATATTCATCACATCCCTACATTGTATAACATCCGTCCAAAAATATTTCTTTACGAGAAATATAATTATTTAATTCCAATATATAAACATAAAATATTTTTTTAAACTTAAAAGTCGGTATGTTTGATTAATTTTTACTAAATATGGATTATAAAATCAAAACATTTATTTTTCTTAACATTATAACAGTAAATAAAAATATTTATCTAATCCTATTTATTTTTTCAAATCTAAATTTGTTATATTTTTTTCGACTATTACCATAATATTACAATCAATATAAATAAGAAACTTAATAAAGTTATATTACTTACAACCTAACCACAATTAAGACAAATTTATTATTAAAATTTATTATTGTTATACGGGTAACTTGAAATTTTATAATATGTATAAAAAAAAAAGGATACCTACACCTGTAAGTAGGATAGTATTGCATTTTGATTAAGATTAAAATGCAATGATAAAACATCGCATTTGAAAAAAAAATGATTTTGACCGTAGTTCAGTCATATACCTACTAATTATTACAAAATTTGTCATTAAAATGTTTATATGATATTATATTTTATTAAAATGCATACTTCTATAAATTTAAATATTAACGTAAAATATTTTTTACGTATGTATATAATGTATTAATTTTCTTGTTAACATTTAATAAAATTTTTGAGTCCCTAAGTTCAATATTTTCTGAGTTATCGTAAAATATATGAAATCCAATACTACAGTTTCCGAAAATATTGCCGAATTTTCGTCATTTCTTGGTAGTCTTTTCATTCGCAAAATGCAACTTTGAGAAATCCGAAAAATGACCGAAATAAAATACTAACTAGTAGGGATTTTCTATTAGAAATTTTCTCTATATACGTGGTGATCAGAACTTTTTTGCGTTGTACTATCATACATAAAAAGAAGACACGTATGATTGTAAAATAAATAATATCTTCGCTTAGAATTGAATTATTGCAAAATTTGATTACTTGTAAATTTCTTTAAGAAAAATTATAATACCACGATTGTAACGAATAATTTATTATTAAAATATCATTATTGGCGCTATTAAAATATTACATTTTTAGTATAAAAGTATTTTTTTGTGACGCACTTACTTGTTTTAATTATTATTTATTAATTTGTAAGTAAATGTGTTTATGCACAGTACATACCTACTATAATGCTTAGAAAAAAATTTTTTTAGAGAAGAATTTTTATGGAAATTAATATTAATAGAAGTAATAAAATAAAAAAAAAAAAAAATGAGTAATTTCGTGGAAATATCGATTTTAAACTTTTAATCATAAGTTATAATACTTAGCTATATTACAATGTATAGTTAGTAACAAAGATAATTTTTTCGTAGATTTTATTAATTCAGTTTTTTTTTTATACGATTCTTAAAAAAATAAAAATAAAGAAACAAAGTAAAATATGCGTCAGTGACATTGAATCATTTCGTAAGATTTCATTTTAGATTCTGAACACAACGAAGATGCCCAAGCTATTAGTTTTACGAAGATGCATATTTCTCTTTTTTTTTTGTTTTTTTTTTTTGTTCGAAGACACTTTAAGGTAATAAATGTTCTCTAGACCTTCCGTGTAATATATTCAATACATGTCCATCGGTCGTTTGATGTAAATATAATATAATATATATTATTGGAGTCGTTTATGTATTAAATTCCTATAATTTTTGGGCTAAAAATGTAAAAAAAAAATAATAAATAAAACTTTATTAATTTGTGGTGATGAGTATCATTTTTATCTAACAAATAAAATATGTTTGCGAAAAATTCAATATTCTCATTAGTCATTAGTAATGGCCAATGGGTCAATATGTGTCTACTTTTTGAATTATACGTGATGTTGTTAATTTGTAATTTTGGGTATTAATCTATTATAGAAGTTTAAAGTTGTCCCAAAACCAGATCTAGAATCTAACTTGTAGTATATTAAAAAATTTTTTGTAATTTTCCACTCCACGCAATAGACTCATTCTGTGGAATATTACATTTAATATGATACGTCGTCTGGAATTTTATAATTTTTCATAATTTAAATTTTTTATATTATTGTTTGTACTTATGTTAATAAATAAATCAGAAAGAAAAATTTGTTATTTATAATATTATTTTATAAATTATTTACATTTTTCCAGTGGAAACTGGACTTGCAAAATATTGGCATTTATTTTAAAAAAATCACTTAAAGTCGGGGAGCCAATTTCAAGAGCCTAAATTCAAGACTTTTATTTTTATATTCTATAAATATGAAAGGAATACAAAGATATTCTTTAAAAATTTGTAACTATATTAAAATTAAAATAATAGTTTTTAATTTATTATATTAAATTGTGCTCAATATATTTATTTAAATTAAATTAATTTATGATTTATAATGTAACTAAAATGTAACTATTTTATTTATTTTTATCTTAAATACATAATACTAATATTAATAGCATTTAACAATAATACCTTATTTTTTATTACAATTTTATTTTTATTTCTAAAAGTAGTGACAACACTAATTTATTTTTTGTAGAATTGAAAAGTTTAAGACGAGTAAATGAGATTTATCACGAGAAAGGAAAATGTTTTTTTTCTAATATGCCAAGATTTATAGTGTTGAAAAAGACGCGTGTCTCTGGTAAATCTCTTTGAAATGGTTAACTCTGCCTAAGAAGTAGTATTATAGATTAGATTAACCTAAACTTTAATATTATATTATTTTATATACTGTTGGCCGTATATAATATGAATATTAAACAGGCATGTATGATGAGTACATGTGATATACTATAATATATTTTGATTTTCATCTCTAGGCATTTTAAAACCAAGTTTGGTACAGTAATAATAATCAACCAAACTATCACATAAATTAAATATTAATTTGTCTTTATTAAATTATCTATATTACTAATGCTTCTTATTACGTCACTAATGTCACCTCACACGCCAAGCTAAAAGTTCTAATGAACAGAGACGTTCTCAACTACAAAACACTAAATTTAACAAGCGCTTACAAAATTTTCCCAAATTACGTACACGCTAATAATTTCCCTCTAATATTCACATCCTGTTTTTCGTATAAAAGGATCAAACGGTTTTGATGTTTCGTAAATCCGTAATGTAAGATAATTTTACTAAAGTGGTTACGATAAAAATATTTACGATACCAATACAAATATACAATAGTGTTATGAATAGTTGTACGATTTTAAAATAATAACAATTATTAGATAGGTAAAAGTCCAATCGATCGAGCAATAACCTACCTGCCATAACATTCTATTAAGTAAATTCAAATTTTATCATTAATTTTTTTTTTTTTTTTTTTTTTTTGTAACATATCATTAAACGTACCTATTTAATAAAATATTGTGCATTTTTCAATTTATAAAATACTTACTGAGTGTAAAACGTAAAAAACATTAGTATAATTTTATTGGAATTTTCAAATATCGAAAATATAATATACTCGTATAAATTCATATTTCCGACATAATTTTATTTGCATAAGAAAAATGCAATCATTTATTTTCAATTTGTATTTTGCATTTTTTTTTTTTTTTTTTACATCATAGATATTTTTAAATCATTTACATGTACAATATATTCATTATACTCGTATATTAAAATTTATCATTTTTTCAATTATAATATTCATTATTAAGTTAATTTTAACTTATGTTTTTTAATATTAATTTTTTTTCAATCAATGTCATAGAAATTAAAAACAAAAGTTTATTTACAATAAAATTTGCGTTTATAATATAATATTTAAATATTTTTTCGTTTCAATTACAAATAATTTCACCGAAAATTAAATTTATAATAAATGCAATATTGTTTAGGTATTACTTTTATCATGATATTCAGATAATCATATTAATTGTATAAATAGGTTACACTTGTGACCAATTTTAAACATACATTTTTTCAATATTGTATCCAAATAAAGTTAAATAAATATATAATCATTATGAAAGCATTTTTTTTTTTTTTTTTTTGAAATTCCTAATTACAATTATTAGTAAGATTATATATAATATTATACAGAATTTAAAAGTTAATAATTTATTAGAATGCAATTTGTAAACTGAAGTTAAAATTTAATACAACGTGTTCACTATTTTAGAACTATTAAAATTATGATTCGGTTACTTTTGCAATTTAACCACTTTTGAGTTATCATGAGATAAGAGGTATAGTTTATGTACATGAAGTTTTGAAATTAATGTAAAATAAAATAAAGTCAAATTTATTTACATTTTTCGAATCGTCATTCTAATATATAACTTATAAAAACATTTATTATTATCTCTAAGGAGAAAATATGAAGTATTACCATCTCCGGAACAATTTGGATATTATATAATAATATTATTTATTTTTACTAAATTACTTCTTACTTTTTGTGGTGCGACGGGTCAGTGAAACAATGCACGCACGTCATTATGATCAGTATGAACGCAAAGTTCAGAAAACATGTGACTGCGATTATGACGAGCACTTCATTAGTCGTGTAGCACATGCTAACCGGCTGAACGTGCTGGAGCACGTGAGGTGCCGGAGTGCGGGCCGTACCGTTGCCATCGGTTGTTGCTATCATGACGTCGTGCCGATGGTGGTGGTGTCCCACGACGGCGCTTCCAACCGGACGTCCATCTGTGGCACCACTAACGGCGCCTGCATTTGGCCATAGGTTCGGAGACGGTCCCGTTTTGTGGTGCTTCCCGTGGTGTCGGACGGTGCGCCGATCTTCACCGTCCTCGTTGCCGTAGTCGTTCATCGTGTTCGTTCAACGGCCAGTGCTGCAATTGCGGCGATCAATCATAGTGGCTCAACGATCTGTAAAAGAACAATCAGATAGGTAAACAAATTAAAAGATAATAATCCGTAGAAGAAATATTAAATCGATGAGGATTGATTTAGTATATAGAGTTTAAAACACAATAGCGTAGTGTGTAATTAATTTACGGAAAAGAAACTGAGATTAAACTAAAAGAATATTATTTCCGACTAGTCAAAATGCGTGCAAGATTATCTGCGTATCACAATGTTAGTTACATGTGAAAAGAACACTAATAACAGATGAAAATCACAAGAAGACTAATCAGTGAATGAACATAGTATTTAAGACGTACGATTAGAGTGACCACAGAGAGGATAAAACCCATAAATCGGTCGAATTGGCTAGTAAATAGCTATAGAATAGTAACGTGTATATATATATATATAGATTAACTATAATATAAAAGTGGCTTCGATATAGAGAAGAAATAAGTATGTATTGAGTTGATTTCTTAAAGACTAGATTGAGACAGTTGAAATATAAGATAGTTAGAATTACGTAGAAAAATTATAGTTGACATATACTCGTATATTATAAGAGAGCAAGAGCAAGGATATGTTACGTGGAGTGTAATAAAAGTGAGACACGATGATTCGATGAGAGATTAACTAAAGAATAATTATTTCCATAACGGCAGTTTATCATGGGACAAAAAATGAAGTTTAGTGGATATTCCGTATACGGTGAAAATAATAAAATAATAAAATGTTTCTAATTTTTCATAACCATTTTCCAGTCGACAAATTCTCTTTAAGACGAACGTTGCTTTATTATATACTAACGTCTGCGTTTAAATTAATTAAACAGGGTGTAATTCAATAGGTTTATGCTGACGTGTAATTATCACACGTTCAAGAAATGATCGTATTAGTGTGAAAAACAATAAGTCGGTATTGTGTTAGGCCACAAGACGACATTTAAATACTATCTAAAAATTCGAATAGTTATAGGTACGGCAAAAGTATCGAGTGAATTGAAAAAAAAAAATACGCATGTTGAGCATATTTGACGAGAATCACAGGCTTGTCATATAAAAATTAAAATTACTCAAGGTCGACCTACATTTCTGTGCCAGTACGTAGCATATTATCGAGCCGTTTTAGACATCTTTTTTTTTTTTTTTGCTATACGATATTATTACATTGCAGTCGAATAAGAATTGACCTTTTTCCCGTGATCACTTTTTCTCAGGCTGGTCACACACACACACATACACACAAAACATTTTGACGTTATAAAACGTCGACAATTCGACTTTTATTATACGTATATGTATACGCATATACTCGAAAGAGAGAAAAAATGTCCACACTCGACTAGTGCGAGCGTGTTCGCTTTTGACGATTCCTATAAATACTTTATATAATATAATTGTTGTAGAAAAATCAAACGTTCGAAATATACGCGAATTTCACGCGAAATACCTTCAAACAAAATTCATTCGTCAGCGCGTGTAACGAATTTTCCAGAATGCTTTTAAAAAAAAAAAGTTAAAAATTTCCAAACGAAACTTCGACGTTTATTATACGTATAACTGCCTATATATTATATACGAGTATACGTTATTACTATAAGGTATTATTTCCGTGTAACTCGAGGAAAATGCGATCGCGTAGAAGATATCGCGAACTTCAGTCACGCGCAATAACGCGTTCGATTGTTTGATAATATTTTTACGCTCCACGGATTCGGTCGTAAACAATATTATTATTATTATTATTAGTTTGCCTTGAGCGTATAAGTGCCTCGTTTTTCGACAAGAATGAATCGTTGCAGAAACTATTTCCAACGTTCCATGGTCCTATATGAATGTGCATGTACTTATAATTTTTACTCGTCCACATTCTTGTTTTAATTTCTTATCACATTATTTCAATTATTTTAAATATATTGTATTTAATAATATTATTACAATCGTATTTCAACCACGAGTACAACACTATAATACCTAGTACTTTATTTTACTACTTTACTGTTTTATAGTAGTACAATTGTCAATCATATTTTTATGTCAAAAATTCGTGTTTATACTGTTCATATAATATAGTACTTCAGTGTCAGAACATTTGATATTTTTCGATCTACCGAAATGTGATTTCTTTATAATATGTTCTCCCTACCTATTAAATATATGTATATATATATTATATATTTTTTTTAAATTATATTGAAATAATCACAAATACACTTTGGCGCTTCCTTTAATGAAACAATAATAATACAATAAAATAATTTTTGATTTATTTTAAAATTATTGTTTATTTCTATTAAAAGATTAAATGAAATTATTTATATTATTTTTATTTTTTAATTACTAGAAATAACTAAATTAGATAATAAATACATTTCTAGGCGATTTTCTACTCGTGTTCTTGGAATTTTCAAATATGCAATACGTAATTTTTTATAATTCGTTTTATTTGTAATGCTCATAGATTTACGTGATTTAATTCATACGATTTTTATTGACTTCTTTTTTATATGATTTGAAATTCTGTTATAATAATATTCCGCGATATTAGAATACTTCGCGAACATTTATCCTTTAACGTAGGTCGCTTGAAAGTTTTGAAATTCTTATAATTTGAATACTCGTTTCATCGACTTTATACACAAAGCGTATTACTTTTTTCGATCACTACGTACACAGACGGTCGTTTAAGTATACGAGTTTAGAAATATACGATGACAAATTTAATTCGTTTCTGGGTTTCGTTTTAATTTAATTTTTCGGAATACGGTGTTGATCATGTATATAGGTACATAATATATTACTTATATATTATACGGACGTAGGTACGTGATTGAGACAATTTTCCCAAAAATTATAATTGACATTCATTGAGAATCACTGTCACATTTTCAAAAGGAAATTGCTTTCGTTCTTCTAACGGAAATAATTTTTTTTCAATTAATATTCAATTTGTAACTATTAGTCCTTTTGTCTCAACATGGCAAACACAAAGTAAATAAACATTAAAAACGTTTATTATTGATTGAAACAATTATTTCACATGCCTACTAAAAATAATTATCACGTTTGAATGTTATTCTTTTAAATATTAAAATTTTATTCTTTAATCTATGCCCAAAAACATGTAAAGAAATATTTGTTTCTTAGTTATTATACATATATTCGCCTCTTCGAGTTATAAGTATATAACACATTTCATACAATTATACCTTTCAATAAAAAATCTGTAAACTCGGATCCAATTAATTGTGAATTATTACATTTACATTTTTTTTTTTTTTATTGCTGTTTAAAGTAATAAAGTATAAAAAGCAAGGGAAGGAATAATGGTGTAGAAGGGATACAGGTGTAAAGAGGATAGTGTTGAATTTTGAATGCAATGATAAATCATTATACATTATATTAGAATTATGTGCCCAATATTATTTTGTTAATTTAATTAATATAATTATATCCATAATGGGCCTCAAGCAGTTGGTAAATGATTGTGTGATGAATGTTCTTTGAACAAATAACAAATTTATAATTTTAAATGCGAAATATTTAATTAAGAATAATTGTCACAAAATTACGTTTGGTAAAATTTTGGTACTGTTACGTTAATTTTTCTACAAAATAATATAGGGTTTTGATTACTTCGTAAAATTCTCGTTTTTTATGTAAGTAGGTATATACTTTTTGATAAAATTAAAGGTTTTGGATATTATGGTGTGAAAATTTTACTGAAGTAAACTTTTACTGATATATTACTCAACATGATATTATCTAAATACTAATAAAATCCCAAAACTCAATTTTTTTTTATAGGTGTTTAAAATTAAAATTTCAGTAAAATCAATATGTAAAGTAGAACAGTAGGTATGTAACCTTATAAAATTATCGTTTATTGTAATTATGTGACAATTATTCTTAAATAAATATTTCACATTTAAAATTATAAAACTGTTATTTGTTCAAATAACATTTATCATGAGGTCACACAATAATTTACCAACTGCTTGAGGCCCATAATGGGTTACTTCATATCAGTGTACTAGTATGCTGGTTACTTGCTCAACACAATCTACAATTGTGTTCACCGACGACGACTAGTACAACATAATTGCATAAGGCATAAAGCATAACTTAGATTGCATATGTACCCATTACAAATAGGCAAATTAATTATATTACAGTATGAGTAATATAGTGAGAGTAACAGTGGAGTTTTGAAAATGGAAACTATGTAAAGATAAGATAAAATGTTTAGTAAAAGTATAAAAACTTTTGAAAAAAATGTTATTATCAACTAAGCACAAATATTGTAACGAAACGAATGATGTAGAATATAATAAATAAATTAAATATGAATAAAAATTTTCAAAATAATATTATGTATCATTGTTGTTATAAAAATAACATCCATTTAAAAAATAAACGAAATTATGATGATATAATTTTATATAAAGGATTAATAGTTATAGTATATGAAAAATACATATAGTATATGTTAAAATATGAAAAACTATGTATTATAACAGATTAAGTGGTAATGTAATTTCGTGAATGTTGAAATTGATAAAATTATTTCATTTTTAGATAATGTGGAATATAAAAAAAGGGAATCGATACAGTGGTAATTGAATAGTGTGAAGAAACATTACATTTGGAAATACGCTTTTAGAAAAGTTAATCAGAAAATATTATGTATCACGTTGATATACATTTTTACATTTATCAATCTCTGTATTTAATATATTATATATCCATAAAACTCTTATTATTGACGCGCGGTGTTCAGAGACAGTGGCGATGTATGTAATTACATTGATGTGTACAGTGGCGGCGCCAGGGGTGGGCCTGGGTGGGCCGCGGCCCACCCTAAAATGTTCTCGGCCCCGTCTGGCCCACCCTAGTTAAAAATCTTGGCGCCGCCACTGGATGTGTATTTTATTATTGTAACGTCGTTGTCATATCTCGAATAATATCTTGAATCATATCTCGAATCATATCTGTAAAAATAATTCTTCCTTCCCGCATAAGCTATCTCTGCCAATATATATCAGTGGACAAGGGGGGTATAGTTGTTCTGCAGACTAGAGTACTACACTCGCCAAATTAAGAGATGAATTCCAGTATGCTGTTGATTGATTTCGTTAAGATATTATTAAGTGCAATAGATACTGTAATAGATATCGAAAAATCTGAGTATGAGAAGCTTTCGAATTATTTGAATCTTCTGGACGACCAGGTATGTGATGTTATCAAGATTTCATGTTAGGAATTATAGTAGTAGTTATATTATTTGGTAGATAAGTAATGGGCGTTGCATATGATTTACAGATAAAACAATTGGAAAATGAAAGCACATCTGGTGGTAATCTACTACTGCTAAATATGTCGAATGAAGATGTAGAAAAAACAACATCTGATGAGGATGATTTATGGCAAAAAAAGTTGGAAAAAAATTTATGTGACATGTTGATTATATTAGTTAAGATTCAAAATGGATTAACAGAGAATACTGAGACAGATAATATTCGTAAGGTATTAAAACAGATAAAGTACATGGTAATTTACTTCATAGCAATTCATATATCGAAAAGGAGTTCACAGAAGGGATCTATAATTTGAGTCACAAGGTTAATGAATGATTAGAAATGTATCTAAAATTGGTTGAACCAAAAATTAATTGGTTTTAATATGATGTGTGACTTTTTCTTATGTATGTCGACAATCGATGAGAATCGATGCCTCTTGTAACAATTATAATTACATCATTAATAAAGGTTCTTTGCTCCTTTTAAATTAGTACATATTCAATCTTAGCGATGTGTTATAATATAATATGTTGTGGTGGTCGCTGTCGGTAAACACAATTGTAGATTGTGTTGAGCAAGCAACCAGCTAAATAGTCCATCAATATGAAGTAAATCCTAAGGAGAAAGGGCTTCTAACATTTGGGTACCATTGTGTTACATGATTAGGAATGTCATTTGAAAAAGTTATTAATTTATAATTTTAAATGCGAAAAATTAATATACGAATTTTTGTCACAATACCTATTACGTTAAACGATAATTTTATAAAATTATCAATTATTTTGATATAAAAAGAAAAACATGTATATATATTCAGTACCTTCACGTTCATATCGGGTGGTATTTAATTCCGCCCAAGAAAGGTAAATTTGGTCCCTAAACATTTTCAGTCAAAAAAAGGTACAAGTAAATTCCGCCCAGGTTAAATAAATTTAATTGCGGTTGCGGTTGATACGCTGCGGTTTGTGAAAGGTAGGTACGATTTCCTCGGTGCGGCTTGCCGCTAGGATTATTCGCTGCGACAAGGTGGCCGGTGGGTGTTGTTGCGGTCAGCACGATGCGGTTTCAAGTACCTGTTCCTAGACGGGTAAGACGTACTCAAGACTCAACGGTACTGTACACTGAAATAGATTAACAGTTGTAAAATTTCTAAGTTTTAATCATAATTTTAAATGGCAATCCCATAATCGAATAAATGAGTTTAAATAATGTAATTTCTATTTCAATTATTCTATAGGAAATTCAGATAAATACGAAGACAAAGCGATTTTTCAGTTTCAACTTAAGGTGGTTTCGCACTATACTATTAATCAAATAGACGTTTGAAAAAAATTAAATTGGCGTGTTTAAATATACGTAAGCATTCACACCGGTGCAATTGAATTGGCTCCCAAACTCAGGTAGTCGATATTTTGACCCTTAAAGGTACTATTGAATTGGCTCCCAAGATTTTACTGTTGAATTGGCTCCCGCTATATTTATTTCTTATGGGTTTCCAAAATTGGCAATATTTCTACATTACTTTAATAATACTGGAATATGACACAAAGTCACAAATCACATAGTCAAATAAATAAATCATACAATGTTAGATTAAA
>JAIUCT010009571.1:0-13046 GCA_021307375.1 Tetraneura akinire | reverse complement strand
TCCGCTTGCGTCTTCTCGTCGTCGAAACGACGGCCGATCAATCGTTTGGCGTCGAACACCGTATTTATTGGATTCATTGCTACCTGATTTTTGGCTGCGTCTCCGATTAACCGTTCTGTATCGGTAAACGCTACATAACTCGGAGTCGTTCTGTTACCTTGGTCGTTGGCGATGATCTCTACTTTACCGTGTTGCCAGACGCCCACGCACGAATACGTGGTACCCAGATCAATGCCGATCGCTGTTTTTCCGACCATTTTTATTTTCTCGTAATTATTGTTATAATCACACGGAAACACTCAAGTTGTATTTGAAAAAATTATATCGCACTCGTTTACCAACAATAAGCACTGATATATAAATTAATCGCACTTTTTATTATGGTAAATTAGTACCGCACTGAAATGTTGTCAATGTATCGTTTTCGATATATAGCTCAAAGTTCGGTTTGATGAATGTGAGATGTGACTCGCAATGCGTTCAAAAACAAACTGTTGCCGTTCGGCGCGCCGTATACGTTTATATAGCCCATAGAACATTCGAGAACGTTCCATACATTTCGCGGCGTTATTATACCCGGTATGTGTGTCCCCTTAACCGAAATATCTTTCTAGAATTTTCTAGGGTTATAGAACATACTCGTATTTTCTTCTTTTTTCGTGACTTTCGATATATTATGCGTTTTTTTAATTATTACTTTTTTGTCTAATCAAGTAATATTTGCTATACAATTTAGTATTCAGTTTTAAAAAACACTTCAATATTTTCTCTTTTAATGAAAAACATGTAAACATAAAAACATAGTGTCGGCCTGGGACCTATAAGGCCCAGGAATCCAGGATTCGAGATTTTGAAAAGGCCCCTTGAAAAAATATTACAAGATATTTATACAAATTTTAAATAATATACATACATGACTACATACTACAATAACAAATTTTTTAAACATAATATAAAATAAAGATAATATTTAAGATTTTGAACGAAGCGAAGAATGTATTGATTTTATAATGATGTGTCATGTGTGTTTTTTTTTTTTTTTAAGTATTAAAAGACATGTTTACTAACCGAAATATTGGTCCGATTTTCATGAATAGCATATGTTTCCGATTGAAAAGTGGATGTAGTTGGTACTTTATTTAGGACATTTTTCGATTTTTTCAAAATTAACCCTACGCGATAAAAAAAAAAACTACCAAAAAATGATGAAAAAACACGTTCGTGGCCATGGCCAGGCCGACACTGGGTATATATTTATCATAATATATTCATCAACTAATAAAAATGTTTTCATAGTAATTTCTATCATAAGTACATAAAAATATTAATATTATACCAGACTATACATAATTCATTATACATTGTACAAAATACGCTTTATATTTTATTTCATCTGGATTCCGGATACCTACTTCGTATTATCATTGATTAAATATTTAACCAATGGTATTATTATGTTTCTAAATACATTTTAACACTTTTTTTTATTTATTAATTACCTACCTACACTTTTATTATTTAGAAATTGAACAGAAATGTTCTTCTACTTCTTTTTATTTTATTTTTTTATACTTCTTCATGACCATGATTGATTTAATTGTAAATCTATAATTAAAGAACTTTTGTTCTAACATTTTTACCAAAATTAAACTCTGCCTTATTTTCTTATGCGCGTTATAAACAATATATTTTATTTCGTTATACTGTCTCATTTATATTTTCATATTTCATGTATTTTATTTTTAAATTGTCACATTATTTGATGAAATAATAAATCCCAAAACTCTAACATTATTTCCTATTTAAAATTAAATCTCCATTTTTTTTAATTTATTTATTTTTTTTTTAAGCCGTGTAAAAAGTAAAAATTATTGAAAGATTTGCCAAGCAAAAGACCCAGTGGCGGAACTACAATCTTTGAGGCCCGCGGGTAAAATTTTTATTGGCCCTAATGAATAGTTGTATAATACTAATATTGGAAATTTTAAAAAAGGATATTAATGTATTAAGTAAACAAGAAGTCAATAAATATAATATACAAATTTATTTTACAAATTAAATAAAAATAATTGTTTCTGCTACGATATTGTGCAAATGACTTTATCACAGTGGCGGCGCCAAGATTTTTTAACTAGGGTGGGCCAGACTGTGGCCAATTTTTTTTAAGGTGGGCCATGATTTAAAAAAATATTATAATAAGTTCTCTACCCCCCCCCCATATATATATATATATATATATATATTATAATAATAAAATAATAAAATCTGTAATATTACTAATATTCTTAAAACTATTATTAAATATTTTGGTGTTGAGTCACTTGTAGAATTTTATTAAATAAGATAAAAATTCACAATGTCAACAAAAAATTTGTTTTTATTTAAATAAATACGTATTTCGAAAACTATATGTTTTCATCTTCCGTGTTAAACTAACACTAGTGTTTTTATTAAAATAAAAACAAATTTTTTGTAAACATTGGGTATTTTTATTTTATCTATTATTAAATATAGAATTAAAAAACAAGGGAAGGGATACTCCTGCCGTAGGGATAAAGGTGTACAAATCATAGTGTTTAATTTTAATTAGAATTTGAATGCAATGTTAACCATTGCATTCGAAAAAAACGATTCTGATCGAAGTTCAGTGGTTCAGTCAGATAATGTAGGTATTAATTAGTGTGACCAGACGTCCCGATTTTGGCGGGACAGTACCGATTTTCAAGCAGGTGTCACGCTAAATATGGTGATCTAATCGGGACAGTAAAATGTACCGAATTTTAATCGACGTCCCGCTTTTGTCCCGATTTCAAATAATAGTTATTTTTTTTCATTTATGGTGTGTATATTTTGTGTATATATTGTGTGTCGGCTATAGATAACCACGGTTTTAGACATAAGAATTGAAACCCAAGTGTTCAATGAAAAATTGATTTGAGTTTTGTTTTTTATCCTATTTTGATTATGATTTTTTGTTGTAATGTCTAATTTTAGATTGAAAGAATAATGGTGTACCCAAAACCAATTATTAAGCGAGATTAACTCCTCCTACAAGTACTATTTTATGAGGAGGGATACCTCTCTCTCTAGTTTTTTTTTGAACCCTTGTCCCGCTTTTATAGAATTTTTATCTGGTCACTTTAGTATTAATTAAAATTTTGACATTTGATTTGGTATTCGTTTAAACTATAGAAATATCAATGATTAGAACAGCTTTAAAAAAATTTGAGACTAGAAATTTTTTCTAATATTTTGATATGATGTTAAGTAATATGTAAATATACTTCAGTAAAATTTTCAGTCCTTAGAGCCAAAAATTGCCAATTTTTTCAAACATTATATTATATACATAAAAACGAGAATAATACGAAATACACAGTCCTATATTTTGTAGAGAAATTAACGTAAGGGTTCCAAAATTTTAACACATAGGTATATATAATATTTATGTGAACTCCCAATAAAATTTTCAAGTGTCTAACTTAAAAATTGTCCGAGTTATCGTGAAATATTAAAATTGAATTCGTTGAAATTTCAGTTTTCGTGACAAATGCCGTTTTTTCGTCATTTTTTCGACGTTTTTTCTACCGCTTAGGATCAATTTTGAGAAATTCGAAAAATGACCTAAATATAGTACCAACCAGGTCCATTTTCCAACCGGAAACATATACTATTCGCAGTGTTTGATTTTAGGGGGACGCGGGGGGACGGAGTACCTCTTCTATTTTTTATTTTTTTTGAGCGTACCCCTACTAATTATTAAATCCCCTATGACATTACATGTACTTAAGCATATTAGGGGGGACGCTAATTTTTTTGATAGTCTGATAGTCCCCCTTCTTTTTTTTCTTCAAATCAAACACTGACTATTCGTGAAAATCGGACCACTATTTCATTTCGGGTAGTAATAATGTCTACAAAATAGCAAAAAAAAAAAATCACACATCATTGTAAAACCAATACATTCTTCGATTCGCTGAGAATCTAAAGCATTTTAATAAGGACATTATCACAATAATTTAAATGTATATAATACACGAACTAAGATATATCTTAGTTCGTGATATAATATTGACATTCTACAAAATAATTCAAATGATAATATAATATATAATATGTATAAGTTTACACATTATGTACCCGTATACTTGTATTACCAATGCTCGCATTATTATAACATTATATGCCTTTAATATAATCATAATAAGATAATACTATTTATATTCTGAAATTTATTATTAAATATAAAATTACAAATAATATTAAAATAATTTTTTTGTTGTCAAAATAACATTTTTTACAGTTTTCTTTACACTGTCGCTATCTTATTTATTAATTTTTTTCTTTATACATTATACTTTATACAATTTTCAGGGTGGGCCAGACGGGGGCCGAGAACATTTTAGGGTGGGCCGCGGCCCACCCCTGGCGCTGCCACTGCTTTATCAATGCTGACACGTTCAACTTTTTGGCGCGTTCATTTTCAATTGATATCATTGCGAGACCACTCAAACGTGTTTGAGACATAGTATTTCTAAGGTAGCTTTTAATTAATTTGAGCTTTGAAAATGACCTTTCTGCACTGGCTACTGTTACTGGTAATGTAAGAAATGTTGTTAATAGGTCTGGAAAACTCGTACCTAATTAGATTATAATTCTCTAACTTTATATATTAAGTTATAGGACTTTAAATTGTACAATAATTAATAGTTTAATACGTATTATAGTATATTTGTACTATTAATTTATGATAAGTATGATAAAATAATAAATAAATAAGAAAAATCTATAAATAGATACCTAACACGAGGTAATTGAACTATAAAAATATATAACTATAAACATCCTATTTTTTTAGTTTTTAGATGATAGAAAAATATACCTATTACGTATAATGGATTTTTAAACCAATTTCATAATCTGTTTACGAATAAATATGGAAAACAACAACAAAAACAAAACTTAATAATTTCAATAGAATGTACATAATTTCCATAGAATGTACATATTTTCCATAGAATGTACATAATTTCCATAAATTGTACATAATTTCCATAAAATGTACATAATTTCCATAGATTGTACATAATTTCCATAGAATGTACATAATTTCCATAGAATGTACATAATTTCCATAGATTGTACATAATTTCCATAGAATGTACATAATTTCCATAGATTGTACATAATTTCCATAGATTGTACTTGTACATAATTTCCATAAGATAATATAGTCTGTAATTACCATATTTATAGTAAATCGTGATAAGTGATAATTTTATGTGGCAAGATCAAACGAAGCCCACGGAGCCTAATCTAAACCACGGATATACCTATATTATACGAAGCTTACGGAGCCTAATCTAACCCACGGATATTTATCATACATATATGTATATCTATTATCTAAACAGCTGATGCTCTGAGCTGCATTTTGTTCATTATTATTTTTCTCTTGATTATCTATGATTCTTCTTTTTCTTGATGCAAAATGCGATAACGTGAACCTTTTTATTAGACATAAATATTATAATAGTGTTATTACCTTATTAAGTAATAAGTACAATATGTATAAGAAACGAAAAGTTCTTAATACACCCAAATAATATTATTTTATTATTATACTATAAATTTTATAATTTCAATAATAACTGTTCAGTGCAAAAACAATACTTTCTTTTTACAAATATACGGCAAGGCCCCTTCTACGACGAGGCCCGCGGAAAAACCCGCCTTTGTATATATGTAGTTCCGCCTCTGAAAAGACCCACATAATAATTTTTATTTTGTAATATGTTGTTTGATGTTCTGTAAATCCTAAATTATAATAATTATTACTTATATTTATATATATAATTTACAGTGGGGGATTAACCACTAGGCTCATGAGGCTTGAGCCTAGGGCGGCAACTTGTAGGGGGCGGCAAATTTTATGTTATTTTTTTTAACAAGAAATGGACAGAAAAAAAAGATTAAACACATTCAAATAAGTACTCACTTAAATATTCAGAAACAATTAAAATATCTAAGTTAATTTTATTGGTTAGGAATTTAGGATGAGTAAAATAAGAATTATACTGGAACATAATATTATTTTTATTCTAAAATGAAATAATATGTTAAATGAATGCACAGAAAGACGTAGGTGCTTGTATTTAGTCATTTATCATTTGTATATCCTGAGTAAGTCTCTCCTGAACAAAACAATATTTATTGTATAAAAAAATTAAAATATAATTTTATTATTTTCCTAATAGTGTAATTGTACAACTACAATTCAACATAATCCCTGCTCTGTTTAAAGTTTGGACAGATATAATTGTCGTCGCTAACTCTTGAATAACTAATGGTCAATAATGGCTCTAAAATTTTAGATCAATTTTAGTTTAAACAACGCCTGTATAAAACAATTAATGTGCGATTGTCGCATGCTTGCGCCACCACAAAAGTAGTTAAAGCGCATTCTATTAGCTATCATATGCGTACTTGTTTCAGTGTAGCGTTCTCCTTGGTACATAAATAATATAAGTATAATGATACATATTCATTTTAATTTATAAATCATTATCAACAACATCTTCATCTTCATCTTCTAGATCACTTGTATTTTGTATATCAACTATAAATTCTGTTAATTGCTTTTCCTAAATATAAAATAAACATATAAATTATTTAATAATATAACTAAATTAATAATAGCAATTAACAAACATTAGAAATGGTTTGACTTTTTTTTCTAATAACCACATTTTTGTGATTAATCAATTTTATTTTTGTTTGTTCTTGTATGTCTAAACATTCATATCTTGATGTTTGAAGTTTATAATATCCATCATCATCTTCTATGTATCTGTAAATATATTATATTATTAAATATTCGTATATTATACTACTATGATAATATGTCAAATTATATAAAGTATGAAGTAAATAATAATAACCTAAAGCGTTTTAGTCCGGAAGGTTTATTAAAATTATGTTTAATTTTTAAATGTTTAGTGAGAAAGGAACCTCTGAGAAATAGACTACCACACAAATGACAATAATACTTATAAAGTCCTTCTGCATTGTCATAGTGTACCATTGCTATATGCTTTCTTATTGCATATTCACTACGACAAGAAAAATCACAATTTTCCTTTGAACACTTAAATAGTGGACCCGGAGCATGTTTCTTTAAATGTGTAGTAAGATCCAGTTTACGTACAAACCTGGAAATTAAAATTGTTTTTTATTATAAAGAAAAATTAGTAAAACATTTTAGTATTTTACTTACTTGGATTCACATAAATGGCATTTAAAAGGTTTTATGCCTATGTGGCGATAACGAATATGAGTTGCTAGTTGTGCAGCTCTAGAAAAGGATGAATCACATTGATGGCATTTAAAATAATTTATATGAAGGCGGACATGTTGTTTCAATAGTCGTTCACATGAAAATGTTTTCTTACACAAAGAACACTGATTACTTTTATCTAAAAGATACAATTTCCTAAATTAGTTGTTTAAGTTGGAAACAAACAGTACTTTAAGAATATTGTTTAGACAATATTTTGTTATAACTTATTTTTAATGTGCTATGTGTTAGTAGTAAATAATTATTAGTGTGAAACCGGAAATAAACCTTTTCACACATACTTTTATTATTATTATTTGCATACCCACATGCACAAGTATATTAATTATTATAAACTAAAAATTTATTTTGTTACTTTATATCTATAAATTTTGCATATTACAAACAAATATTTTTATTCTGTAAAAGGTAATACATTTATTGAATTATTTACTGTTGTTTAAGAAGTAAATTGTTAATATAAACATTTATTTCCACCAAAATTTTGAAATTATATTTAATTAATTAAAATTAATATAAAGTATGTTTTATTATTTTTAATCAAAATATTTAAATTCTGCTTCCTAGAAGTCATAGAGGAGTAATCAACAATTTAAATTTTTTTACAGAATTGTAATTGGATTATTATAACTTATAAGGTATCTTTAATTTTGTCTAGCTTTTTGGTCTAAACTCTAAAGTGACTAAAATACAAGCTGATATCTAACGCCCTCAATCCAAATATTAATTCTGATTTACCATTATCTGATTGTCTACAATGATCTTTCAATTTAGCAAAAGTTGCAAACATAGTACCGCAGTTAGGACAAGCACATGATTTTTGCTGAGTATGACTTTTTAAGTGATCAATTAATCGATGACGTATGGTAAATTGTGAAGCACAATCTATAAAATACATGAAAAATAGTCAAAGTTATTAAAAATTATGTTAATATTAGTTTTATATACAAACCTGTCCATTGACACATATAATTGTAGCCTTTGAACTCTTCAATTTCTAAATGTTGTGCTATATGATATACATAATACTGCATACACTCAAAACGTTCACCACAATTTCTCCAATTACATTCAAATTCATCTGGTAATTCTGGTAATATGTTAACACCATCATTACTTAACTTGCATACCTTGATAAAATTTTAAGTAGTAATAAATTAACTTTGTATTAATTTGCATATTGGTTAATAATTATTGACATACTATATACATACGGGTATTTCACAGAGATTTAAAAGAGCCACACCGATACATTTAAGTCGAGTGTGATACGCATGGAAATTCACATGTGTTGTAGATTTCACTTCACAGTGTGATTGGAATGTGCAATTTTTCCATGAACACGTAAACCACTCTGCAAATAATCTATATTTATATGTATTTATTATTTAAAAATAATATAACAGTTATACTTTCTCTATTGCTTTGCCATTCTTCAGTCCATAAAATATCAACATGATCACTAATATGATTAAAATATTCATTTAAATGGGATGACTTATAATCACACTCATTCCAATCACAGTTGTAAACTGCATGTATATCATCAATATTAAATTTTACTTTTTTTGTATGTTGTTTCTTAGATTCCTTTAAATTATTTAAATCCAAACTAGACTCAAATGATGCTGTACTATCTGAACTATTTGTAACAACACCTATTTTAATGAAAATATTTAGGTTAGTATTTAATCAAATCCTATTTAAACTTGTATGGTTTTTGCTTAAGTTGTACATTAATAGATACAGACTTTATAAAGAGAGGGAGTATGGTCTTAGTAAATAAATTAAATTAATAATCGCTGGAATATTAGTTGTTCTTATTAGTATTTAATAAAATAAATACTTATAACTACAACCGTGTGGGTACTGGGTACTATTTCTATTAGATTATTATTCAAATTCTATTTGATCTAATAATCTATGAACGCATTTCAATAATAGTAGTTGAACTCAGCCCCCATTTGGCATTATTTTATAGTTTGGAATTTTTATCAGCTGTTATGACGATCACAATCTAACTTCTCATAATCCAGAAATTTATTTCAAGTGTTCCATATTTATTCCATATCTAGATTCTATAATTATATCAATGGATATACATTTCAATTAAAAGCTTGCTGATATCATGCCCCTTGAAGGACTTATTCCAGCCAACTTTGATATGTATGATGATAAGATTTTAAAAGCTGCTAATGTGTATAATACAAGATCTTCAAAATAACTATCTCTACACTTAGAGCTAAACTGTTCATATGGAGACATCAATAGAAACAAAATACTATTCCAAAACCAATGTCTGCTATCGAATCACTTTCTCATCGTACCAATCTTCAACCTAACATTAAAATACTTTTACAATTATTTTATAATTTCTTCTACTCCAGAAGAAACATTTTCTACATTAAAACGCATGAAAACATACTTAAGATCTATGATGCCAGAAAAGAGACTGAATGGACTATCTATGGTCAATATAAAGATAAACAAACGAGAAGAAATTAATGAAAATGATATATCAATGTTTGCTAGAAATGATTCTAGAAAAATAGAGCTCAATGATTGGGGTAATTAAAAAAAAACTACGAATACTTATATCTACATTTTTTGTTTTTATAATAAACTATTGGTCAATATAAATTTTTATTTTTATTTCTATTATACTAAAAACAATAAACTATAAAGTTTATTATCATTATTATTGTATTAGTGTTCTCGATCATAAATATCCATCGCATGAATGTGGTTAGGCCGCCCCTTAAGCCAAAATCCTGGTTACACTACTGCTTTGTATACTAAAACTGTTAGTTTTAAATTATAATTTTATTCAATTGAATAAAAATATTGAAATTGATTTAATTTTCTTTAAAATATTATTATCTCAAATAAATATATAGCTATAAAAAATAAAAGTTGTGATTCATCAAAATAAAATCATATTTTCTAAATTGAAAACAATTAAGAACCATTGCACTCTCTTTCTCTTACTCATTGTTCATTACTCTCAATCTAAAATTTAAAAATTAACACCAATAACTAATTTTTTTTTTCAACTATAATAAACCATATTTGTGATACATATAATTTCTATTATATAATTATAATATAATATGCAATAATAAATTAAAACATTATAATTACATTTTTTTTTAGCAACATATTTCTTTTCTTCAGTAACATTGCCTTCGCGATGAGCATAAACCCATTGTTGACACCAGTACTGTTTGGATTCCATGAAAGATACAGAACCACCATCAGTTCTTTGATCAACAGACAAATAAGTTTGATCCGCAAACATAGAATCTAAACATAATATATTTCATTTTAATAAATAAACTTATGTATAATGAACTAAAGTACCTACCTAAAACAGTGTCACTAAAACTAGTGTTTTTAAAAATAAAACAAATCAATTTGGTAATTATACGGTGATGCAATAAAATTATTATAAAAGACATCTGAACACCATTGAATGAACTATGTAAGAATTAAATATTGGAGATTGGACAATATTATTGTATCATCTGATACTGACAATGTAGTTATATTAAAAATACTGTAAAATTAATGATGACCAATGTTTTTAAAAAAAACAATTACAAAATAAATAAGTCCTACAAGTACTCTAACCTACTAGTCGGCTATTCCTATATAACTTTTTCACAAATAAAATTTAAATACTATATTTTCTAAGCCTAATGCATTAAAGACTATATAATAATATAATGTTTGAAAACAAAAAAAAAAAATATTTTTTTATATTCTTTATTTATTACTATACAATTTTGCAATTAAAATTTTATAAACCATAAAAAAAAAAAAAAGGTTCGATAAAAATCTGAGGTCATAGACAATTGTCTACCATGTCTAATGGTAAATATAGCATTGTAGCTAATAACCACGGACTAAGATAAGATAAGATATATCTTAGTTCGTGCTAATAACTAACATGTATTTAAATTATAAATGTGGTCTAATGACACTTTCTAAAATATAAATATATATTTGTAATTCGTATACAATTTACGTACCATCGTTAGATTCATCTTTCTGTTGTGATCTCTTTCTTAAGAAATATGTGTCGTTGTTGCGTCCTGTGTTCATTTTGCAATCTTTTCAATTGTTAAAAACAAGGATTAACGGAGCAGTTGAAATTTAAACTTTTAAAGACTATTTCTGGTTCTGGAATGTCTGTTTTATATTATGATATGATGCATTATGAATTTATGCCATCGAAAGTGAGATAAGACCGTAACCCGTAAGCCAGAGTGATAAGGGCGATTTCTATTAGGTAGGTACTTTTTAAAATTTACAGTTTAACCACGATCTTAATTCATCAGTTTAACATTTAACAAATTATCCAAATATAAAATGTTTCATAATTTGGAAGTTAGGACTTAGGACTACTTATATAGGAATTGCAAAAATAATACTGTCAAATGTCATTTTATATTATCGGGTAAGTAACTAAGCAAGTATTTAGACTCAAACAATAGATAATCCTTTAGCCTAGGTCCTAGGATTAAAAATAACAAAATACCATAACACTTGGCAGTATTAATACCTTGTGTGAAAGGATAAATCGTAAATAAATACAAATTAATTATAACTAGTCAAAAAATATTTATTTTTCAAAAAAAACAGCACAATTAATAAATATCTATATATTAACATACAAAATAAAAAAAATTACAAATAATCAGTTCTATAAGTAGGAATCATATAGGTTCATAATTTTATTTACATGGGTATTTACACAAAAATTATATAGAACGGAATATAATTAATCGACCTCTTCGACGGTGGGTCCTCGCGAACTGGCTTCGGGAAAACCGTAACCTTGGTTAGGCATTTGTGGACCACAACCATTGGACTGTCCGCCACCGTGTAATTTCATCATGAAGGGCGAGCAACTCTTTTGGATTTCCTTTAACTTGAACTCGTACTCTTCTTTGTCCGCCAACTGATTGTTATCCAACCATTGGACGATGGCGTCGCATTCTTTTATGGCCGCGTTCTTCTCGGATTCGGTCAATTTGTCTCCGGCATCGTCCAGGGATTGTTTTACACCAAACACGTAGCTCTCCAACTGGTTTTTCGCAGCAATTTTCAATTTCTGTCGTTCGTCCTCTTCTTTGTACAGTTCAGCATCGTTGAGCATACGATCGATTTCTGCTTGGGACAGACGGCCTTTGTCGTTCTTAATGACAATGTTCTTAGAACGACCAGAGCTGTTGTCTTTGGCCGACACGTTCAAAATACCGTTGGCGTCTAAATCGAACGTGACGTCGATCTTGGGTACACCTCTGGGCGCCGGAGAAATGCCGGTCAAATCGAACGTACCCAACAGATTGTTGTTCTTGGTCATGGTCCTTTCTCCTTCGAACACTTGTATGGTGACGGCCGGTTGATTGTCCGCGTAGGTGGTGAACGTTTGGGTCTGCTTGCACGGAATAGTGGAGTTGCGCTCAACGATCTTGGTCATGACGCCGCCTGCAGTCTCGATACCCAGTGACAAGGGAGTAACGTCCACGAGCAACACGTCTTGAATGGCAGAGCTCGTGTCGCCCGCGAGAATGGCCGCCTGTACTGCGGCACCGTAGGCTACCGCTTCGTCGGGGTTGATGGACAAATTGAGCGGTTTACCGGAGAAAAAGTTTTGCAGTAGACTCTGGATCTTTGGAATTCT
>JAIUCT010009568.1:0-11551 GCA_021307375.1 Tetraneura akinire | reverse complement strand
TTCGCTCAGAATCTAAAATTACATTTCTACATAGAAGCTGAGATATATAATATCTGAGTGCTTATTATGAAATAAAATATTATTTATTATACTACTGTATAGAATTGTACTAAATTCATTTTTAATTGAATTTATATCTTAAATTGGATCATTACATTTATTTCAAGAATTAGATAATTTTCTTATCTTAGGTAATATTTATAACAAATAAAGTTTTAAAATGTTTGTACACTTAAAGTTGGCAACGTTGGCCATAACACTTTTTGGGTATCACAACTAATTTTTTTTTTAGCAATGTAGACCGTACAAAGTCATTGTTGTCATTTTAATAATATAAAAAATTATATAAGCGTACTGTAATAATGAAAGAAATATTTTACTTTATCAACGTATTTTAATTGGTTAAATATTTTGCAATTGCAAGCCTATGGTCTCGATGCCGTCGCCAATGTAACTGTTACAATAATATAAATAATAATAATAAGGTGGGTAGGCAGTGTAAATCAGGGACTGGTACCTTTTGTTTTTTTCGGTTCTGGTTCCGGTACCGGTTCTAAGTCTTTTTTTTTAAAAGTTCTGGTTCCGGTTTCGGTTTTTCAAAAATTAAGGGTTAGGGTTCCGGTTCCGGTTCCGGTTAATACCGGTATTTTTATCGGTTCCAAAAAATTATTTAAAATGTTCACTTTTGATAATACTGTTGAAATATCGTCGGTTAAAAGGCTATTTGCTGTAAGCGACACTTTTGTCGTAAGCGACACTTGGTACCCAGCGTTGTAGACGACGTTCTAACGGATCCATAGATAGTTTTCATTCAGCGATATCATTATTTTATAACGTGTTATCAATAATCAAACTTTATGCTGTAAGCAACAGGTGTGAAAAAAGTGCTGTGTAAGCGACAAAATTTGATTTAAGTGACATTCGTATTTATTGAATGAGCAGTAAACGACATAATAATTTTGTGTTAAGCGCCCAAATAATGATGTATACGCCATATTGTCGCTTACAAGTTACAACAGTTTAATTTGTCGCCTACAGCATTTTTGTTGTATAAACAAATGCGTCGTAAGTAATAGATAAGAAAAAAAATGCGGTAAGTGACATCGATTTTTAGGTTAGTTCAATTTGATCATAATAATCATAGATAATGTAAGACAGCTGTATATTTTGGAGGTAGTATAATATAACGATTAAAACCGCCAAATAATTTATGATAATAAATAATAATTATTATATTATTGTTTATATTGATAATAATAAAGTAATCGTAAAAATTTGTTGAACGTGGATGAAATTAGATGTGGATCAGAAATTATCAATAAAATAAAATAATCGTAAACAACTTTCAATTTCAAAACTCCCTCTTCCCCGGAGAAATTAAGACATTAAGAACGCCAATGGCAAGTGGAATGTAAAATATATATAAATGTAATGAATGTAATATTTATATATAAATATATTTTTAAATATATAATTTTTTTTTAAAATTATATAAAAATATTAAATTTTAAATACCATATATTTATTTTATATACCATATAATAAAAAAATTAACAAAACCATAAATATAACAATATTCAGTACTGTTAACTGTTGTTTTGTCAATTGTCAGTTTGTCACTATTACCTGAATTAAATTTTGTTTGTTGGTGAGAGCCGAGAAGGCGGGCAACGCAGTAAAAATTAAAATAGATTTTATTAATTATTTGTCCATTGTCCTATTTATATGGTAATTAAACGGACAGGCGATTGACAATAATATTATTGCTTACATCTAAACAACAAAAATATTTGTTTGTAATGCGGGTTATGAATGGAATTATTTCCGCTATAATACTTGTTCATCATCCATCAAACAACTATATACTATTCTGAGAAACAGTCTCATATGCTAATGCATTGCACGCTTAAAATTAAATCTATTAAAATAGATATTTATATAATAGTTAATAATATTAAATTGTATAATTTTATTTTTATTTGTTTTCGAGAAAATATAAATAAAATATAAATGCACTTATAGGTATATAAATATAATAAATAATAAATAGTCCAATGATAATACTAATAACTACCTAGTACCTACCTAGTAATAAACTAATAAGTAACCACAGGGGTAATATTATTCTTATTTAGTCTCGAAATACAAGTTTCATTATACAGTATAGTACAATTAATTATAAATTAAAAGATTTCTATAATTGAAATTATAAATTTTAAAATAAAATACTTAATATACCTAATTAAATTTTCCAATTTAAAATATTTCGTTTTTAAATTTTTCAATTTTCATCAACTTTAGAACCGTAAAAAACCGGTACTTTTTGTATACAAATTTAAGGTTCCGGTTCCGGTTTCGGTTCTTTTAAAATATTTAATAACGGTTCCGGTTAGGTTCCGGTTCCTAATATTTTAAGGGTTTTTAGGGTTCGGAACCGGTTCTTTTCGGTTCGGTTCCAGTCCCTGGTGTAAATACTATTGTATGTACCCATACAATAAAGTGTAAACCATACAATGTTTATAAATACAATTGTATACTAACATTATATCTTTTTTTAAATATTATTTTATAATTTAGATGGAATTAATAGTAAGTATTGAGTTAGTTAATTCAACAAAATAATCAAAAAAAAAAAAAAAATTATAATCATTAATCATGCACAAATTACATATTGTAATTTATAAGATTATAAAATTTGGTAGAAAATCTATTATTAACAGTAATATTATATATATAATACTTGTATATATATAGTGTATAATATACTGTATAATTTAAATATGAAACATATTATACATAAATTTATTATGAAAAATTTATCGTAGTAAGTATATCATAATTTAATACTAAAATGACAGAACAGATTGATCTATAAATGATAACTTTGTCGTTTTTCAAAAGATTTTAATAGTTATTCCTATCATGAAAAACAATATTATAATATATAAAAATAGTAAAATTTATAATATATTACCGAGATGAAATTATTTATAAACAGCATACCACAATTTTAATAATTGAATCTTTTATTCTATGTAATAAAACTAATTCATTCTTTTTGAATTAAAATAATTATATATTCTTATAAAATCATATTATTATATTTTAAAATTATGTAAAATTTTTTTGTATCAATCATATTTAAAAATATTTTAGGATTTATAATATTAAAAAAAATATGTAAAAAAAAAGATGAGATGATAGTCCTGTAGAAGGATACTAGTGTGCAATCGTAGTGTTTAATTTTAATTAGAATTTGAAAACGAAAAAACGTTTCAAGTCTCTAACTTCAATATAAATACTCAATATTTTTAAAAATAAGTTTTAACTCCTTGTCACCTTAATGCCCATATCTGACAGAAAAACTTAAAGTATTTTTTCGAATGCAATGATATATCACTCAAGAAAGCGGAGATGGCGGAGTAGTTGGCAGATTTATACCTTTGTATGTTTTTGTACCTACGTGTAGGCAATGGCAACGGTTAAAGATTTTACTGGGAATTTAATGGATAGAGGAGGGTGGTAATGGTCAAGGATGACAAGATATTCAATAGCTGGGAGAACTGATACATTTTTGGAGCTGGAAAAATTAAGATCTAATATCCTACCAAAACTATTTAAATAGCTGGAAAGAGCTGGAAGAAATGGTGATAAGAGAAGGAATCAATAATAGAGTGAGAGGTGGGATTAAGAACTCCAGAAGCAATGAACCCTAACTCATCACAGGACCAATACAACTGTAAGAGACTATTAGGGGGTATGCAGACTGCACCAATAATAATGTTTATTGAGGGATCTGTTATATGAATAAATACATGTTTAACAATGCTTGTATTAGTGGAAATAAGGACTGTTGGGTAAGTAAATCTTACTGTTATTAATACGCCACCACCACGTGTATAAAAATTATTACTATGATTTCTATCTAAACTATATAACTGATACCCATAAAGACCTAACTCGGAGTTTGATATAGAAGTATAGAGACAAGTTTCAGTCAAAATTATAATATCATAATTTCCAAAAGTATGAAAATTGGTTTTAAGAGGAACAAGCTTAGTTCTAAGATCTCGAACATTTTGATAAAAAAATATTGATATTTGATATTTGATATGAGGGAACAATTAGAATCATGCATTGAATGAGTTTTATGAATAATTACAAAATATAAAAAAATATTTATAGTAGACAAAGCGCGTTTACACAATGGACAAGAAGTATTTGAATAACTGAAATGAGCACATGCTTGATCCAATAAGATGTTGAATGGTTAGCGGTAAAATGCATTGGTTATTTTTTGAATTGGATTGAGGTTTGTGCTGTTTCATATGAGGAATGGATAAAGAGACTTAAACAATCCGAGGAAGTTTATTGAAGTAGCGGGTGGAAATATTTTTTTCACCTTTATCTTGTCTTGTACGTAACTCACTGTAGTTTTCACGGATTGAGTGTCGCTCAAAAAGCGTACGATCTCGAGAGATGGAGATCTTGGTGAATTGGTCAGGTGAAGTGGCACATAGGCGTGGATAAGGCGTTAACACACGACCAACAACATCATTCGATGAAAGTACTACATTGAGTATGCGAGGTATAGAATTGACGCTTTTCCCAATTCTAAAAGCTTTGCGGATAGAAGTTGATGATAAAAGAGAGTCAAGCTTTTGAAAAATGTCTTGAACAAAATTAGTGTCATCTGTGACTCTTTTTGATGCCAAAGGATCTAGAGATTCAGGCACTTCCCGGATTACAATGTTTCTAGCATATAGAAATCGCAGATGGATCTCGTGAGTGATGTCACAAATTGACGGAATATTAGCCAAAGAAGAGGGCGATGATGATTAAGCGATAGCAGATAAATAATTTTCTTCTACAAGATATTCTGGAGTCAAGCATGTTCATTTTATTATGAAGAATAGTATTTTTGAGTTTCTATTCTGTGACTTGCTGCGTTAATCCTTCAAAACATTTTTTAAGGTCAGTAAATTGAGCAGCTTGAGGATCTACGAGATTATTGTTAGATGTAAGAATTGCTGATTGTGTAGATTGTAAATTTGTCAGAAATTCTATATTAGATGAACCTTGATTAACGGTTTTGGTAGACACAGGAAAATGAGATCTAGTGACTATTTGAGATACTGGAGATTTAGGTGATTGCGAGCTCATGATTAAATAAATTTAATACGTCACACTGTATATAGGAGTTTCGGTGCACGCAGTGTATACAGATGAAAACGAACAGATAAAAACTGTGCAGGTAGTTAGTGCGGCGCGCACGATAATAATTGAAACGACTTTCTTAATGATAAATTTAGATATCCTTACTGCGGCCGTTAATTAAAAGGGAGAGAAAAACGATCATGTAAGGAGAATTTTTGGTCAGACATCTCAAAAACGACACCGGTCTGAATGTGCACTTTTTACTAATTAGTCACGACAAAAAACATAAAAAAAACTACCCACTATTACCGGAGTAAATAAGTGAAAATATGGGAGCGTAATTTATTATGTTTGTTACGTTATGAATACGATAGTTATCAGTTTATTATTAATACATTTTATATATATTATGTTAAATAAAATTAACAATTTGTGTCATTAAGGTCTGAACATTTTACTGAAGTATATTTATATATAACTTACCATCATTTATTAATGATTTGCTCGCTAATCTTTAAATTTGGCAGCTATAGGTACATTTCACATAGAAATGATGCTTGTAGTATTGTGGTACAAAACCATAAAAATAAAGATCTATGCGACATAAGATATATAAGTTATATTATATAGTAGCATAAAATGTGTATAAAATAAAGAAATAATTGACCTAATTTCAAATTTGGCCTTTGTCCAAAACCATTTATCAATATTTCTATATTTGATAAATTAAAAAATTATAATTATAATATTTATATTAAACAAATATGAATGTCACAGAAGATTTTAATAATTTAAAATAATTTTTGATTAATTTTACTATTTATAATAATAATTACATTAAAGGGAAGCAATATGACTTTGAAATATTTTTAAAACAATTATTTTAAGAAATGGATTTGTTATTCACAAATAATTTCAAAAAAAAATAAAATACTCGCAGAAGAAACTTTTAAGCATAGAATAATCCATAGTAAATCCATTACAAACTTAAATAATGGTGAAAAATAATAATTTTAATATAAATGAAAATATTATAATTAATGACCATACTTTTATTGAAAATAAAGAAACATATAATATCACAGTAAAATGCTGTGAAATTTAGAATTTAAAGATTTAAGTTATATTTTAATTGATTAAAATGAAAATTTTTCAAAATTATCAAATCAATTAGAAACTTAAAATTAACTAGGAAGTTCACAATTTTATAATAAAATTTGTCATATAATAACAAAGAAAAAAGACAGATTATGTGTGAAAATAATCACAATGATAAGACAATTATATATAATATGATATAATTCGTGATAACACGTTTGGGGTCGTAATCGACTGTATTTATAACGACCCCGATAGATATGACAATATCCACCGAGATTTTGAGATAACCTCCGACCAGGACGAGATCACGAAGTTTGCCAGAAAACACGAGAAAAGCCTAGATCTACACACCAATCCAGCTGCAATTCAACTGCTTGATAATTCTCAAGACATAAAGCATCTTAAACGCCAAAAGTCATATGACTTAGTATAAAATATTAGACCAAGGCTAATATATAATATAATATATAATATATAATATATAATATATAATATATAATATATAATATAAGGTATAATATTAGACTAACATATTTTTTATATATTTACTAAAATATTTATTCATTAATATTTAATATTTATGTACCTACACCTATGAAATGTATTGTTAAAGATCATTGATCGTTATAATAAATAGGCCTTCGGGTGATAATAATAATAAAAAAAGTGTCTACAATAATGTTATTCAGTTATTGTTATATTATTTTTATAAAATATTAAAAATTAAAATTAAATTAAATTAAATTAATTTATGATATAATAAATAAATAAATATAATAATATTCTAGGTAATTATTTTTGTAAGTACCTATAGATTTAAATTATTTATATATTATATCATAATATTATCAGAATGTATATGTTACGGGCAAAGTATACAATTTGGGCATTTTATACAATGCCCTTCGTATATTGGGCAATATAGAAAACGGATGAAATGATTTAATAAATAATGACATGTATTTATATTATTAGAAAATATAATAGGTTTTTTAAATTTTATTATCACTTATTGTCGCATGTACTGCTTCCGTGACATTTTGATGTACATAGTCGATCCGCTGCTTTACACTTGCACTTCCGTGTTTTACATTTTTGTACACATGTACATTGATCGTAGCACTAACCACCCAAATTTGAAAATTTCCGTGCTGCCTTTCGGAGTGAATTTTTGGAAATTTTGGGAAATTCGGAAATTGTGCACAATGTCCGAACATTTTGGGCAATGTAAAAAATATATTTAAAAACAACAATCTACCCCATAGAACGAATACTGGTGCGAATAGGCAGTGGTTTCGTGTGACCTAAAACCTCGCTTCGCGAGACCTTTGGATATTTACCTATATATTACGGTCATATAAAGTCCGGGATTATACAATGCACAACGATAATTGTCTATATTGCTTATCATCTCATCCGTTTTCTATATTGCCCAATATACGAAGGGCATTGTATAAAATGTCCGGACAATGTATAATATGCCCGGGCATTGTATAAAATGCCCAAATTGTATACTTTGCCCGTAACATATATACAATTATACAGTAATTAAATTATTGCTTAGTTAGTTATATATTTTATAACAAAAATTAATTTAAAAGTGGTTTATAACTATTATGTATTATAATATTTCAATTATTTTATTAACTTATCAGACTACTAATACCAACTGCCACAGATATAGTTTATAAAATATACTTTATCTATAGTTTATACTTTTGATGGTACGGTGTCGGTGGTCTAACCGGTGTCACCGTAGTCCGTACACTCAGTGTTGGTTTGAATGGCTATGTCCATTAGACTAAGGAATACAATACACACAAATCTGTATGGAGCGAACATTTGTGTATTTGATTCATAGTCACAAAGACTGAAAGACCTAGAAAAAGGACGGTAATAAAACAACGAGTTTCCGCAGACGAGTGACGGCTGTCCATCCAGACTGTCGTTGTCGGTTGATGTGTAGGTGGCCCGGCTTGACAGGTAACGACAAAAAGCGCCGACTCTCTTTGAGATTGAGTAGCACGATTCGGTCGTACGTTCCGAGTCTCCTTTCCATTGTTGGATCGGAGGACTCGGTGCGTACTAGCGTGCCGCCTAGGTTGGTGGTTGACTAGGAAGACAGATCGTGCCAGACATCGTTCGTACAGGTGTACACACCATATCAGGCCGTGTCAACTACTACTCTGAGTAGTTTGATGTATTATACCTAATAATTAAATCGTTTGTGGATATGCAGACTACTAGACTTTATCTATTATAAGCAAAAAAACAAAAAACATCATCGGATCTTTCTGACTATTGGTCTACGTTTACTAATCAATAATAATAAAGATACAGAAATATGGGATTTTATTTTTCATTTATATAATTATTATACATAAACAAAAAATAATTTTAATTAAAGTCAATTAATAATTTCAAATATTTATAATAGATATTTGTATAATAATTGTGTGTACTTGTTATAGAACAATAATATATTTTGTTTAATTAATAATATATTAAATTCGATACAAACGATAAATTAATATTTATTATAAAGTTACAATCCCAATATTATCAAAAAATAACCAAATAAATATTTATGACTAATTAGTGATTTAGAAAATTTAAATATTTATTGAATTAGTTTGCTAGGTCATCTCATTAATGTTAATCAATGTCAATAATTTTTAAAGAACATTTTTGATATTTTTTTTTAAATTGTTTTAAATGTCCATATTATGAAAATATCCATATTGATCAGATATAAGTAGGTATTTTAATAATAATATTATTATTATATGTATTTAAATATTACTAAATTATAATATAACATAAGTGTAATTTTTTCTTAGGGGATTCTTGGTATGATGAAATAAAAAATAGTAAGTTATAAATGTTTTATTATTAAAATATTTTATTACAAGAAGAAGTCTTTATTTTAATTAAGGTGATAATTTCTTATCAAATATTTTCAGAAAGTATCACCCGGCCGGCGAACACCGAACACATTAATAATAAAATTAAATTTATATAGATATGCTGATATATTTACGCACTTACAAGCACATGTCCACATAATAATTATATTGAAATTAACAACTGGCATAAAACACCTTCAATTCCAAAATGCTTGACAAAATTACGATACTTGGGTTACACGGATCTGAATTTGTCATTATATCTTCTATGTTTTGGCCGTGAGCGATTTTCGAATTTTTAAATCGTATTTCTTCTTTAATTTTTTAAATTTTTAAATTCTATTTAAAAAAAGACGATCTGATACTCCTGCCGAAGGGATATAGGTGTGCATATCATAGTATTTAGTTATAATTATAATTTAAATGCAATGTTAAACGGTTTAACTTTAACCATTGCATTCGAGAAAACGATTCTGAGCGAAGTTCAGTCAGATAATGTAGGTATTGATTAATATATTGCCCTTTTTTCGTCATTTTTTCATCGTTTTTTCTAACGCATAGGATCAATTTTGAGAATTTCGAAAAATGACCTAAATAAATTCCCAAGAACAACAACTTTTCTACCGGAAACATATGATATTCGTGAAAATCGGACAATTATTTCGTGTAGTACAAGGGTCTTCAGTCATAAATACATAAAAATAAAAATATCAATTTTAAACAGCTTTAAAAAAAAATTGAGAACATGGATTTTTTTAATATTTTGATATGATGATTCAAACATAAAAAGAAAAAAAAGAAAAAAACGCAAAAAAAAAAAAACGGCGGTCACCCATCCGCTGTCGATGCCTGGCTCCGGTGCACAACACCGAGATAGCGTTCGGAAATGTTTCGCCGACTACACCATACGCGTATCCCATAGAGCCATGTTTTTGTGAATGCCGTTTTTTCGTCATTTTTAGATTCTGAACGTAGCGAAGAATGTATTGGTTTTACAATGATCTGTCTTTTTTTTTTTTTTTTTTGCTTTTGTTTTTTTTTTTGTTTTTTGTTTTTTTTGTTTAAGTATGAAGACACTTTTACTACCCGAAATAATGCTCCGATAGTCCGATTATCACGAATAGCATAAGTTTCCGGTAGCAAAGAGGATGTAGTTGGTACTTTATTTAGGTCATTTTTCGATTTTCTCAAAATTGACCTTAAGCGGTAGAAAAAACGACCAAAAAATGACGAAAAAACGGCATTTTTCAAATTTTAACGAATTCGATTTCAATATTTCACGATAACTCAGGCAATTTTGAAGTTAGAGACGTGAAAATTTTTTAGAGTTTATATAGGTACTATGTATATGTGATAAAATTTTGGAACCGTTACGTTCATTTTTCCACAAAATATAGGACTTTGAATATTTCGTAAAATACTCGTTTTTTTGTATATAATGTTTGATTAAATTAGCAATATTTGGTATTAAGGTCTGAAAATTTTACTGAAGTATATTTATATATTAATTAACATTAATTCAAAATATTAGAAAAATCCCTAGTCTCATTTTTTTTTTATAGCCGTTTAAAGTTGATATTTTTAGTTTAAACGAAAATATTATGAAAAAAATGACGAAAAAACGGCATTCACTAAAACATGGCTCTATGGGAAACGCGTGTGGTGTGGTCGGCGAAACATTTCCGAACGTTATCTCGGTGTTGAGCACCGTAGCCATCGACAGCGGATGGGTGACCGCCGTTTTTTTTCTTTTTATGTCTGAATACATCATATCAAAATATTATAAAAATCCATGGTCTCAATTATTTTTATAGCTGTTTAAAATTGATATTTTTATTTTTTTGTTTTTATGACTGAAGACACTTGCACTACCCGAAATAATAGTCCTATTTTCACGAACAGCATATGTTTCCGGTAGGAAAATTTATGTTCTTGGTACTTTATTTAGGTCATTTTTCGAATTTCTGAAAATTGATTCTATGCTTTAGAAAAAACAATGAAAAATGACGAAAAAAGGGCAATATATTAATCAATACCAACTTTATCAGACTGAACTTCGCTCAAAATCGTTTCTTCGAATGCAATGGTTTAACATTGCATTTAAATTATAATTATAATTAAATACTATGATATGCACACCTATATCCCTGCGGCAGGAGTATCAGATCGTTTATTTTTTTTTATAATATTTTCGTTTAAACTAAAAATCTCAACTTTAAACGGCTATAAAAAAAGGTTGAGACTAGGGACTTTTCTAATATTTGGAATTAATGTTAAGTAATATATAAATATTTAAATATACTTGCCCGAGTTATCGTGAAATATTGAAATCGAATTCGTCGAAATTTGAAAAATGCCGTTTTTTCGTCATTTTTTGGTCGTTTTTT
>JAIUCT010009564.1:4685-14950 GCA_021307375.1 Tetraneura akinire | reverse complement strand
TTAATTGACATTTTTATTTGATTTGATCAGAATAAAACTTTTTTAAATAATATATGATAAGGAATGATTTTTTTTTTTATTGAGATCCACCGAATTTTTAAAATAAAATAAATAATTTTTATTTATTGTTTTTTTTTTTTTTAGTAATCTTATCAAACTTCAACTAAAATTTTATTTTTTATTATTACGAGTATAATACTAGTATATAAGTATTATCCACAATCTTTATTTATTAAATTTTAGTATCTTCTTTTGATTTGTAAAAATGGCGACTTATTTTGTTTTATTATTTTAATCTTTTAAATGTTAATATTATGGAAATTTATACGTGCTGGGTTTTAGAATCGGATAAATATTTCCTGAATAATAAACGTTCAAAATTATAGTCGTCAGAAGTATGAAAACGGATAATATTGACACCTATTTTATTTTTTTTTTAAACATTGAAATCGACGTACAACGACACCGTTGATAATGATAGAAGAAAAAGTTTTTTTATTTTTTTGCCACATTAAACATTATTTTAATTTAACAATGACTAAATAATAAAAAAGTGTACGGAATAAAGAATTATTAAAACGTTTATATACTCGTATACGTATTGCTTTTTTTCGCCAGTGTAAAATTTAAAATATTAATATTAAATGTTTATTAAATTTTAAAAGTCATTCAATTTTAATTTTCATACAATAATAATATGTTATAAATTATTATTAGGTTTTAGATTCTGAGCGAAGCGAAGAATGTACCTATTTTGTTTTTATGAATGTAATATTTTAAAATCGTTTGAAAAAAATAATGATAACGTTGGTATCATTATTATTAATAATAAAATCACTTGCAGAATTAATATGGAGATATTGTACTTGTACAAAATGTAAAAATATTAATTTTTATAGAATGTTTAATAAAAACAAACTGAAATAATTATTCGATATTAGAGATATTTTTTTTTCTTATATTATTATAATATAATAAAATGGTATGTTAAATATTCGAATCGATCTGATCAAACGGTTGTAGAATAAAGCGGGTTAACTCGAGAATAATCCCGAATTATTTCGCTTTTAATGCTTTTATATAATTCTCTACACACGGTACGTCACATACAGAACAACAACAATACGTGGATGCATTATCATTTAGCGAATAGGTTTATTATTATACAAAATAATTTACTCGTGTTGTGTGTTTCTCAATTTTACCTTTGTATACATAATATATTATATATATATAGCACATACCTGTAGAATTCATCAAGTCCATTTAACAATTTTGACTTCGTTATTATATTATGGTATTTAATTAAATTTTGATTATCAATTTAATATATTTCTGTATTTCTCTTTACATTTTGTTTCAATTGATAAGTATTTTTATTGTGATAATTTTAACATTTGTACAGTATTATTATATTATCAGCATATTATAATAATTAACACGTTAAAATAATTTCACGTTTCATTTGAAATGTAAATCAATTAGAATTATTATCAATTATATAAATCTAAGTACAATTCAATATTAGAATACCTAGATGTTAAAATGTAACGGGATAACATACGATATCATTTTAATTTTCTTTGTTCTAACATAAAATGTATTATAATTAAATTATAATTAAATATATTGATTATCGATATTACTATAATAAATGTTAAATATTACAATAAAATATAATTAAAATTTCCACTATTGGTGAAGATAACTAATTAAACGCACTCTGGTTACCAAATATGATTTATTTATTATTATTTATTGGTTTTTTTTAAAAATTAAACTGTAAATTTGTATTTTAAAAAAAACACAATTATTATAATATTTTAATATCAGTACCTGTGTAGTGTACGTTACCCACACGAGTTTGAAAGATTTAAATCAATTTGAAATTAAAATAATCTCAAAATGAGTAGGTATTTCTAACAAGCATTCTTAAATTATAGTCATCATAATATTATATTTACATACGTATATGTATTATATCAGTTTTTAATGTTAATTTTAGCAATTAAAGGACTAATTTTAATTTTAAGTATTAGTAATGTTTATAAAAATATAATATTTTTTATATCACTATAGTAATACAGTCCACAAAAAATATCGAGTTATAATAATAATTAATAATTATACTTCAATCTTTCGCATCCGATATACCAGAGCGTAACGACACCGGCATAAAATTATTAATAGGTATTTCGCGAGTCTATCCCGACGGATATTATCGTTAAAGTCTGGTAATCATGCCAACAAACAAGTATATTAAACAATTTTCAATATTTGATAATTTTTTTTTTTATATAACTTCGAAATTGTTTTAAATTCAACATTTAAACTATAAAATTATAGTACTCTACTAGAATTGAGCATTTATGACTTTTATTGTACTTATATATATTATATACTACTATACCACAATGAATAATGGTATAATATTATAGTAAAGTTTTATAGTATAGGTATCAAGTAATACAATTGGGAATTCATAGGGCTAATAATTCTGGCCATTATATACTCGTAGATACCTTCTTAAAACATTTGAAAAATTTAACGGGGGAATAAACAAATAGATAATGGTTTATTTTCATAACTAAAAATTACAGCATAAACTGGATGTATGAAGAAAATTACTCGACTAAGAATTACGAATATTAAACATAAAATATGATTGCTTTTATTTATAAAAATTAAATATTTAAAAAACACAAGTGCTCATTTTTCCGCTTATATATTAGGACCCATTAATAATAATAATAATAAAATTTTTTTTATTATCTGCGATAATATTTATAACTACAAATAATACATTATAGTGAATTAGAAGTTTAAGTAGGTACCTATAATAATTATACATACATATATACTCGTATTATTATACCGATTAAAATGTATCAATATTATTAAATAAATGAAATAAAGAATAATCGAATTTACAAATTAGTGTTAATATTATATTGACTACAAATCCATGATATTATTTTTCAATAATATTATAAATTTTGAAAAAAAAAATGAAAATGAAAATAAAATTAAAAGAATAAAAACGAACAATATTGATATATTATGTACTATATTGATTTTATTTTTAACGTTATTGGTACAATAATAGGTAGTGTAATATAATATTTTACGATTATTTGTACTTATTTGTTTTTTTTTTTTTAATTTTTATAATAACGTATTATATTATTTATGTTGTTCTAAAATAAAAAAAATACTGATACAAAATTTTCACAAAAACGAATATCGTGAAATTATTTTTAAACATTTACTTATAACGATAATTCGACGTATAATTATTATGTATTTATATGGTGCGAATGTGTATTATTGATTTTATCTTATATACGAGTATATTACATGTATTTACACGTGTTATCTCTTCGGGTGGTAGCAAAAGTATACGTTATTATAGTTCGCAACTATTTCAATATCCGTTGTTTACATAGATTTATAAACACTGTACATTTTAAATATTATATTGATCACGATGGGTCGGTCAAGTATATTATTATAGATTGGTGGTGTGTAATATGTACAGAATAATATTATCTGAATTCATTTTGGCGGAAATGCGTAATTATTATTATATTATTGTATTATTGATAGAAGTGGTATGCGTGCAACAACAGAATTGTGTTAATAATAATAATGGATTTTGAGTTCCAATTTATAAGCCGAAAGACATAATATTGTTATATAGACCACAGTAGCGCGCATATCTATACGCGAAACCGTATACAATGATGTACAATATTAGAAATTGACTTTACTGGAATCGGGTAATCTGACAGCAGTCGTGGCGATCAGACAAAAATATCTTTCGGTTTGTCCAAAATACACATGTCCGTATGAGTATAATAAAGTTTACACTGATAAATATTTGACGTTTAAAAAACACATCGCATAAAAATAATAAAAATTGATTTATGAAATATATTTTTATAGCTTATACACGAACAAAAGTTACTTGTAAACTTACAATGATATTATACGTTTAGGGAATATAATAATAATATGATGTTCAGCATTTCTCGAATGCTTCGTTTCGTGCAATCTAATTATTTATTGTTTCATCATCATAGTCAATCATCTGCAGTAATGGAAGAATTGGAAATAAAAATAAGTTATATATTATGTCGTGGATAAAGCACAACAATTCAAGAGAAGTGGAGAGGAATGGAAAAATAAAAATGTTGCACCCGGATAAAGGACACGGTTAAAAACAGGTGTATAATAATTGTCGATTATCCAGAAACTTCATGTCGAGCTTACAGAGTATCTAATGGGTGACCACAATGCAAATAATGTAAATAGTTTTAGCGATAATCCGATCAAATTGTTCAATCTGTTGAAACTATATTGAGCTTAAAGTGGATTCCAGACAACAGAATCATCCTTAGGAATGAGCTTCACAAGCGTGTGGAATACTTAGTGCTTTCAACGAGTTTACAGTTATGGTAAACCCAACTATATTGTAGACGAACATATCGATTTTTATTTATTATTTAATAAATAATAATAAACTATGATAATCCGATTTTTAAAAAATATGTGTAAATGATTTTTTTCAATAATAATAATTATACTGAGAGAATTTCATTAATTTTAAATGTTATCGTGTATTTCAATATAAAAAATGCATTAAATTATTAAAAAAAAAAAAAAATTAAATGTGATAGTGGTTATACGTTTGCTTGTAATATCACAAAAGCTCGATTTATATTTATTTTCATGAATCATTATGTTCACGTTACAAATGCATGTAGAGATTACATTTTTACATTGTCATGTTTTTGTTTGGCACAATTTAACGATATTAAAAATTTGTATATTATGATACACAATTGATTGTGTATTCAGAAAATCATTTAATGTTATATTTCTAAATTAAATATCATAGTATTCAATTCAGAAATTCAAAATATACGTATAAGATAATTGATAAATCTATTGGGAAATCGAGAAACAAAGAAATATTTTCCTTAATAGGTGGTAAGTACTTTAATAATATGTAGAAAAATATATATAATTATATAATATCTGAATTAGCTGTAATGATAATAATTTTTAACTGACGCATATTATTTATAATTCGATATGCATATATTTAAAAAATTAAATTATCAAATTTTAAACTTAAAATTTAAACTTTCACTTTAGCAAACTGTTTTATATGTAATTATTAATATGGAAAATTAAAATTAAATGAGTAAATGTTAATTCTGAAATGGCAAGTAAAATATTATAAAATGAACTCTTTAGTACGAGTATAATCATTATAAGATATATTATTTGAGAAATAAATAATAATAAAAAAAAAAAAAAAATGACTAATACAAAAAAATAATATTTCTCGATTATAAATGTACATTTAATCAAAAATAATTATGTTAAATTTATAAAAGCAAAATACTAATATTATAAGTAGTGGTACTATATAATAAAACCGATTTATTATTATTTATTCATGCATTTATGGCTTTATATTTTATAAACTTTTACGCTCCCATTCATCTACATACAGTTTTTTATAAATATTTTTATAGTATATTTGCTCATTAAAAGCATATTTTCAACATTTCCGATATTTTAGTTGAAGTGATAGATTATTTTATAGCGTACTTCTTAAATAATTTAAATTAGAAAATGAGAAGTTAGTAGAAAGCTATTGGTTTTAATGCAAAATATATTACTGTCAATATCGATAATTAGTCTTTGCCGATAATAATTATCATCTAGTATCATTTATGAAAATACATTTTTTTTCTTTGAATATGAAATTTATATACTGCCTGCATAGTAGGACATCTATAAAATATTAAAATGACAATAACAGAAAATAGAAGCCTTTAAAACTTTAATATCAAATTTTCAATATGAGGTTATAAAACATTATTCTTATATTATACCATTATAATATATCTCATTTAATATATTAATATTTCTGATAATTCTATTGTTGATGTTTTATCATAATATAGGTGTATTATAATTATAAGATTAGAAAATATTCTCCATTGAGGAACATAGTTGTATCATATGAATTGCCGATGGATATAATATACGTGAATATATCCAATATACGAAATATCTATCTGTATTAGTAAAAAACTTATCAGTCAGTTTTTTGCCAATAACTTTTTTCACTACGATTTAACATTGATGTAATAATGTATTTAGTCTTGTGATCAAGACACGTAAGTATAACATGAGTTAAATATACTTACTTTTGATATTTTGATATAACACAATGTTATATTAATATCTAATTAAAATAAAATAAATGTCTAAAATAATTTTAAGCACAAGAATAAGGACTGAAAATAGTAGTTGAAAAGGAATGACGAAGGTATATAATATTACATTTGTGTATTGATATCTTTATATTCGTATGACAAATATTGACTATTGTGTGTATATGCATGATTTATATTGACTATAAAAAATGTATATAGTCGGGATTATTAATATTGACTGTAATATTTTTGCAGTGTATATAATGGTTTCTCAACTTTTCAATAAGTTTTTATCTATATTTCATATTATATTGAATTTTGAAAGAAACGAGAAATGTATTTTAGTTTTTCAATAATGTGTATGTGTGTGATTTTTTATTTTAGTAATTCATATGGAGATATTTTTTTGGTAGATTTCTTGTAGAGAATTTTAACTATTTGTTACTTTATTTTGCATAATTTTTCAAATTAATCAATATTTTTTTAAAATAATAAAAACGATAAAAACGATTAAACAAAAAATATATGACGATAAATTATAAATGTGATGACATTTATTATTCTTTTTTTTTTATAAAAATTTAAAAAAAATTGTAATATTATTAACTATAAAAAATACGTATTTTAATTTAAAATGATATATAATACTTTAAATTTCAAACATAAAATTATTTGAAATATTATCGAAAAATAATAATATTATATAGGTCATGATTCACATGATTCATAAATGATCGAGAACTATAAATCACATTAAAGTATAAAGTTTATAAACGTTTTATATGACGATAGTATTATTCAAACAAATATTTAAATAATAATAGTTACCTATTATTGTGAATTATTATATTTTATAATAAAGTTTTAAATTAAAAGAAAAAAGAAGACGAGTTTTTGTAATTGTATTAGGTATAATTTTTATATGAATACGTTTAAACAAAATACATTCTAAAATAAATAATTTTAATATATGTATAGCTTATTATAAAGTTGATATGCAAAACTTTTTAAATTTAAATACATTCAAATATTACATCAAGTTGCAAATTTAATATCAAATAAGTATAGTATAATAGTTTTTTATATATAGGGTGTTTTTTTTATCTTCGATATCAAATATCAATTACAAGTATTGATAATAATGAGAAGTGAACTGAACCAATATTTATTATGTTGTTTATTCATATAATATTATCCACTTAAATGGTAGATGTTACCTCTTACTTACCCCGTCAATAGTTTATAATTTACAATGATAATTACTCGTGAAATATAAGTCTGATTTTATAATCTGTACATCTAAATAACTATTACTAAGTGTAGAACACAATGAGTAATAATAATTAAAAAATAATTTTCAAAAACTAGGTACTTATATTTTCAAAGTTATACGCTGGATCATCATAAAAAAATATCTGAATATATAATATTAAATGGTTATATTAAGCAATAAAAACTTTAATTTTGTATAAAATTCAATTTTCATTAAATTATACCAATTATAATATGTTTATATTAATATTATTTTTTTAAATTACGAGTACATTTTTATTTTACTTAAAAATATGATAATTTATTAGGTACATACATGAGTGAAGAATTTAAATATTTAAACCTATAAACTTTTTTAGTATATATTATTCGAAAATAAACAATAATATAATAATATTATTGTATACGATGTTAATGAATCAAAATAGACTTATGTACACTTGACTGTTTTATAATTATTTATTAATATATTAATTGAGATTTATTTGTTTAATTATTATTATATAGTAAGAATAATATTAAATTTAAAATAAGTAAAATTAAATTTATAATAAGTAAATATATATTTTTCCTAAACATTTAAATTATGAAATTTATTTAGGACAATTGAAATTCGAAATTTTAACTTACTCATTAAGTTGTAAAATATAATATTGTTCGCGTTTAGGATTTGTATAAATCATTATTATAATATATTTGTTAACTTAAGGTAATATCAAATTACCCTTGTTTCTGAAACATTAGATATTAGTTTAACTTCGTTTTAAGTGAGATATATCAGATGTGAATATTTTACAACAATGGAATCCTTTGGTTTAATACCTTCAGTTACTATATAACTTATATAAATTACAAACTAAATTTTAATATTATGATAGTAAAATATGTAGTGATTTGTCAGAACATATTTTAATATATTTACATATTGTCTCTCTGATCACCTGATTTTTTTATTATGTTATTATTTGTAAGTTCTGTTAATAAATTATGTGTTATTAAATTATAACGAAAATAATCAAGTATAGTAAAACTCATATTTATATTATTCTATTTAATATTATATTCTGTTGTAACTTTAAAATAATAAAATAAATGAAATTTAAATAAAAAATATATTTTTTATAAATACTTATTATAATATATATTATATAATAATATGTTATTCTTAAAATTATTTAAAATAAAGGCTATCTTGTTCCTTACAACACGATGAGTCATTATAGTTTTGATTAAGAGAAGACAAAATAATAGAAATTTGAATTATTTTTAGAAATTTTACATGATCAATGATATATAATAATGTTATAATTTAATGAAGAGGATCAATATTTCTAAAATAATTTTTTTCTACTATTATTTTTTATTATATTATAGATAGTGAAATAAATAAGAATAATAGTTAGCAGATTCTATAAGAAATTATAATCAGTATAAAAACCTTTATGTAAAATTTAAATTAAAGCAATAATGATTGGATGTTAATAGAAGAATTAATTATTTATTGCCCTAATTTATAACATTATCATAAATATAATGAAGTATTAAAGATAATAAAAGTTTGTGTGCATAATATTATAATTCTATATATTTAATAGAATAAATATCAATATTTTAAACAGTATAATATTTACTTTATTATAAAAGTACATATACTTATTACAATAAATAATACAATTTAAAGTTAATATTTTTATAATATTAAGTTATGACGCAAAAGTACTAAAAAAAAAAAAATGTTTAATATAATAATATATTTTTAATTTTAATATTATTTTCTGCCCATATACCTACCTAATTTACAATATTATTTTAATAAAATTTCTACACTTTATAATGATTAATTTCTAAATCATTATAACGTGCAGAGTGATTTTTTGTATTTAAATTATAATTTCGTATATTTTCAATAATACATTTTTTTTTTTGAACTAACCTATCAGCTATAATATAATATCATTAGAAAACTATCTTTTGTGATTCTGTAATCTTTGCGTATTTTTAAATTTAATTATATTTTGGACTCTTTTTATGAATATAAATTGTAATATTTCTTATAATAATATACGCGTGATAAATAATACGACAACCGTGATCGAATAACAAACTGAAGCTGAACATAAGTTTCGGTGCAGAGGACCAAGACATAATAATATTATCATGATTTGTTGGCGCGTGAACACTTAAGTACCTAATATTATATATTTCATATTCAGTTTAATGTGATGTGCATTTGTACATTTACACGTATACAATAAAAACGATTATATTACATTATTTTATAATAATATTGTTGTGTTGACTGGTGTAAATAATATTTTACTTAAAACATCGCATTGATTAACATTTTATGTGTTTGAACACAGCGCATGAACTATTTCCTTGGATATCTATTCATTCGTATTCATTTAAATACAGAACAACACTTTATATAATTGTATAGACGTGATTGCAATACAACATCGAATCATTAAAATGACGCATATAATTTGTGTACGAAAAATAAGTTTTTACATTTTTTTCTTTTTTTTTTATATTATACGGAAATATGAAGAAAAATGATTTGAATTCCTGAGAGATGTATAAAAATGATTTGTATTTTAAATTAAACTAAATTTGACTTCATTTTTCACTCTTTGTTTATTTCTTTCTTATTATTTTTATTATTAATATTATTATTATTTTTATTTTTTATTATTATTATTGTCATTAATATTATTATTATTATTATTATTATTATTATTATTATTATTATTATTA
>JAIUCT010009563.1:4685-14949 GCA_021307375.1 Tetraneura akinire | reverse complement strand
TTAATTGACATTTTTATTTGATTTGATCAGAATAAAACTTTTTTAAAAAATATATGATAAGGAATGATTTTTTTTTTATTGAGATCCACCGAATTTTTAAAATAAAATAAATAATTTTTATTTATTGTTTTTTTTTTTTTTTAGTAATCTTATCAAACTTCAACTAAAATTTTATTTTTTATTATTACGAGTATAATACTAGTATATAAGTATTATCCACAATCTTTATTTATTAAATTTTAGTATCTTCTTTTGATTTGTAAAAATGGCGACTTATTTTGTTTTATTATTTTAATCTTTTAAATGTTAATATTATGGAAATTTATACGTGCTGGGTTTTAGAATCGGATAAATATTTCCTGAATAATAAACGTTCAAAATTATAGTCGTCAGAAGTATGAAAACGGATAATATTGACACCTATTTTATTTTTTTTTTAAACATTGAAATCGACGTACAACGACACCGTTGATAATGATAGAAGAAAAAGTTTTTTTATTTTTTTGCCACATTAAACATTATTTTAATTTAACAATGACTAAATAATAAAAAAGTGTACGGAATAAAGAATTATTAAAACGTTTATATACTCGTATACGTATTGCTTTTTTTCGCCAGTGTAAAATTTAAAATATTAATATTAAATGTTTATTAAATTTTAAAAGTCATTCAATTTTAATTTTCATACAATAATAATATGTTATAAATTATTATTAGGTTTTAGATTCTGAGCGAAGCGAAGAATGTACCTATTTTGTTTTTATGAATGTAATATTTTAAAATCGTTTGAAAAAAATAATGATAACGTTGGTATCATTATTATTAATAATAAAATCACTTGCAGAATTAATATGGAGATATTGTACTTGTACAAAATGTAAAAATATTAATTTTTATAGAATGTTTAATAAAAACAAACTGAAATAATTATTCGATATTAGAGATATTTTTTTTTCTTATATTATTATAATATAATAAAATGGTATGTTAAATATTCGAATCGATCTGATCAAACGGTTGTAGAATAAAGCGGGTTAACTCGAGAATAATCCCGAATTATTTCGCTTTTAATGCTTTTATATAATTCTCTACACACGGTACGTCACATACAGAACAACAACAATACGTGGATGCATTATCATTTAGCGAATAGGTTTATTATTATACAAAATAATTTACTCGTGTTGTGTGTTTCTCAATTTTACCTTTGTATACATAATATATTATATATATATAGCACATACCTGTAGAATTCATCAAGTCCATTTAACAATTTTGACTTCGTTATTATATTATGGTATTTAATTAAATTTTGATTATCAATTTAATATATTTCTGTATTTCTCTTTACATTTTGTTTCAATTGATAAGTATTTTTATTGTGATAATTTTAACATTTGTACAGTATTATTATATTATCAGCATATTATAATAATTAACACGTTAAAATAATTTCACGTTTCATTTGAAATGTAAATCAATTAGAATTATTATCAATTATATAAATCTAAGTACAATTCAATATTAGAATACCTAGATGTTAAAATGTAACGGGATAACATACGATATCATTTTAATTTTCTTTGTTCTAACATAAAATGTATTATAATTAAATTATAATTAAATATATTGATTATCGATATTACTATAATAAATGTTAAATATTACAATAAAATATAATTAAAATTTCCACTATTGGTGAAGATAACTAATTAAACGCACTCTGGTTACCAAATATGATTTATTTATTATTATTTATTGGTTTTTTTTAAAAATTAAACTGTAAATTTGTATTTTAAAAAAAACACAATTATTATAATATTTTAATATCAGTACCTGTGTAGTGTACGTTACCCACACGAGTTTGAAAGATTTAAATCAATTTGAAATTAAAATAATCTCAAAATGAGTAGGTATTTCTAACAAGCATTCTTAAATTATAGTCATCATAATATTATATTTACATACGTATATGTATTATATCAGTTTTTAATGTTAATTTTAGCAATTAAAGGACTAATTTTAATTTTAAGTATTAGTAATGTTTATAAAAATATAATATTTTTTATATCACTATAGTAATACAGTCCACAAAAAATATCGAGTTATAATAATAATTAATAATTATACTTCAATCTTTCGCATCCGATATACCAGAGCGTAACGACACCGGCATAAAATTATTAATAGGTATTTCGCGAGTCTATCCCGACGGATATTATCGTTAAAGTCTGGTAATCATGCCAACAAACAAGTATATTAAACAATTTTCAATATTTGATAATTTTTTTTTTTATATAACTTCGAAATTGTTTTAAATTCAACATTTAAACTATAAAATTATAGTACTCTACTAGAATTGAGCATTTATGACTTTTATTGTACTTATATATATTATATACTACTATACCACAATGAATAATGGTATAATATTATAGTAAAGTTTTATAGTATAGGTATCAAGTAATACAATTGGGAATTCATAGGGCTAATAATTCTGGCCATTATATACTCGTAGATACCTTCTTAAAACATTTGAAAAATTTAACGGGGGAATAAACAAATAGATAATGGTTTATTTTCATAACTAAAAATTACAGCATAAACTGGATGTATGAAGAAAATTACTCGACTAAGAATTACGAATATTAAACATAAAATATGATTGCTTTTATTTATAAAAATTAAATATTTAAAAAACACAAGTGCTCATTTTTCCGCTTATATATTAGGACCCATTAATAATAATAATAATAAAATTTTTTTTATTATCTGCGATAATATTTATAACTACAAATAATACATTATAGTGAATTAGAAGTTTAAGTAGGTACCTATAATAATTATACATACATATATACTCGTATTATTATACCGATTAAAATGTATCAATATTATTAAATAAATGAAATAAAGAATAATCGAATTTACAAATTAGTGTTAATATTATATTGACTACAAATCCATGATATTATTTTTCAATAATATTATAAATTTTGAAAAAAAAAATGAAAATGAAAATAAAATTAAAAGAATAAAAACGAACAATATTGATATATTATGTACTATATTGATTTTATTTTTAACGTTATTGGTACAATAATAGGTAGTGTAATATAATATTTTACGATTATTTGTACTTATTTGTTTTTTTTTTTTTAATTTTTATAATAACGTATTATATTATTTATGTTGTTCTAAAATAAAAAAAATACTGATACAAAATTTTCACAAAAACGAATATCGTGAAATTATTTTTAAACATTTACTTATAACGATAATTCGACGTATAATTATTATGTATTTATATGGTGCGAATGTGTATTATTGATTTTATCTTATATACGAGTATATTACATGTATTTACACGTGTTATCTCTTCGGGTGGTAGCAAAAGTATACGTTATTATAGTTCGCAACTATTTCAATATCCGTTGTTTACATAGATTTATAAACACTGTACATTTTAAATATTATATTGATCACGATGGGTCGGTCAAGTATATTATTATAGATTGGTGGTGTGTAATATGTACAGAATAATATTATCTGAATTCATTTTGGCGGAAATGCGTAATTATTATTATATTATTGTATTATTGATAGAAGTGGTATGCGTGCAACAACAGAATTGTGTTAATAATAATAATGGATTTTGAGTTCCAATTTATAAGCCGAAAGACATAATATTGTTATATAGACCACAGTAGCGCGCATATCTATACGCGAAACCGTATACAATGATGTACAATATTAGAAATTGACTTTACTGGAATCGGGTAATCTGACAGCAGTCGTGGCGATCAGACAAAAATATCTTTCGGTTTGTCCAAAATACACATGTCCGTATGAGTATAATAAAGTTTACACTGATAAATATTTGACGTTTAAAAAACACATCGCATAAAAATAATAAAAATTGATTTATGAAATATATTTTTATAGCTTATACACGAACAAAAGTTACTTGTAAACTTACAATGATATTATACGTTTAGGGAATATAATAATAATATGATGTTCAGCATTTCTCGAATGCTTCGTTTCGTGCAATCTAATTATTTATTGTTTCATCATCATAGTCAATCATCTGCAGTAATGGAAGAATTGGAAATAAAAATAAGTTATATATTATGTCGTGGATAAAGCACAACAATTCAAGAGAAGTGGAGAGGAATGGAAAAATAAAAATGTTGCACCCGGATAAAGGACACGGTTAAAAACAGGTGTATAATAATTGTCGATTATCCAGAAACTTCATGTCGAGCTTACAGAGTATCTAATGGGTGACCACAATGCAAATAATGTAAATAGTTTTAGCGATAATCCGATCAAATTGTTCAATCTGTTGAAACTATATTGAGCTTAAAGTGGATTCCAGACAACAGAATCATCCTTAGGAATGAGCTTCACAAGCGTGTGGAATACTTAGTGCTTTCAACGAGTTTACAGTTATGGTAAACCCAACTATATTGTAGACGAACATATCGATTTTTATTTATTATTTAATAAATAATAATAAACTATGATAATCCGATTTTTAAAAAATATGTGTAAATGATTTTTTTCAATAATAATAATTATACTGAGAGAATTTCATTAATTTTAAATGTTATCGTGTATTTCAATATAAAAAATGCATTAAATTATTAAAAAAAAAAAAAAATTAAATGTGATAGTGGTTATACGTTTGCTTGTAATATCACAAAAGCTCGATTTATATTTATTTTCATGAATCATTATGTTCACGTTACAAATGCATGTAGAGATTACATTTTTACATTGTCATGTTTTTGTTTGGCACAATTTAACGATATTAAAAATTTGTATATTATGATACACAATTGATTGTGTATTCAGAAAATCATTTAATGTTATATTTCTAAATTAAATATCATAGTATTCAATTCAGAAATTCAAAATATACGTATAAGATAATTGATAAATCTATTGGGAAATCGAGAAACAAAGAAATATTTTCCTTAATAGGTGGTAAGTACTTTAATAATATGTAGAAAAATATATATAATTATATAATATCTGAATTAGCTGTAATGATAATAATTTTTAACTGACGCATATTATTTATAATTCGATATGCATATATTTAAAAAATTAAATTATCAAATTTTAAACTTAAAATTTAAACTTTCACTTTAGCAAACTGTTTTATATGTAATTATTAATATGGAAAATTAAAATTAAATGAGTAAATGTTAATTCTGAAATGGCAAGTAAAATATTATAAAATGAACTCTTTAGTACGAGTATAATCATTATAAGATATATTATTTGAGAAATAAATAATAATAAAAAAAAAAAAAAATGACTAATACAAAAAAATAATATTTCTCGATTATAAATGTACATTTAATCAAAAATAATTATGTTAAATTTATAAAAGCAAAATACTAATATTATAAGTAGTGGTACTATATAATAAAACCGATTTATTATTATTTATTCATGCATTTATGGCTTTATATTTTATAAACTTTTACGCTCCCATTCATCTACATACAGTTTTTTATAAATATTTTTATAGTATATTTGCTCATTAAAAGCATATTTTCAACATTTCCGATATTTTAGTTGAAGTGATAGATTATTTTATAGCGTACTTCTTAAATAATTTAAATTAGAAAATGAGAAGTTAGTAGAAAGCTATTGGTTTTAATGCAAAATATATTACTGTCAATATCGATAATTAGTCTTTGCCGATAATAATTATCATCTAGTATCATTTATGAAAATACATTTTTTTTCTTTGAATATGAAATTTATATACTGCCTGCATAGTAGGACATCTATAAAATATTAAAATGACAATAACAGAAAATAGAAGCCTTTAAAACTTTAATATCAAATTTTCAATATGAGGTTATAAAACATTATTCTTATATTATACCATTATAATATATCTCATTTAATATATTAATATTTCTGATAATTCTATTGTTGATGTTTTATCATAATATAGGTGTATTATAATTATAAGATTAGAAAATATTCTCCATTGAGGAACATAGTTGTATCATATGAATTGCCGATGGATATAATATACGTGAATATATCCAATATACGAAATATCTATCTGTATTAGTAAAAAACTTATCAGTCAGTTTTTTGCCAATAACTTTTTTCACTACGATTTAACATTGATGTAATAATGTATTTAGTCTTGTGATCAAGACACGTAAGTATAACATGAGTTAAATATACTTACTTTTGATATTTTGATATAACACAATGTTATATTAATATCTAATTAAAATAAAATAAATGTCTAAAATAATTTTAAGCACAAGAATAAGGACTGAAAATAGTAGTTGAAAAGGAATGACGAAGGTATATAATATTACATTTGTGTATTGATATCTTTATATTCGTATGACAAATATTGACTATTGTGTGTATATGCATGATTTATATTGACTATAAAAAATGTATATAGTCGGGATTATTAATATTGACTGTAATATTTTTGCAGTGTATATAATGGTTTCTCAACTTTTCAATAAGTTTTTATCTATATTTCATATTATATTGAATTTTGAAAGAAACGAGAAATGTATTTTAGTTTTTCAATAATGTGTATGTGTGTGATTTTTTATTTTAGTAATTCATATGGAGATATTTTTTTGGTAGATTTCTTGTAGAGAATTTTAACTATTTGTTACTTTATTTTGCATAATTTTTCAAATTAATCAATATTTTTTTAAAATAATAAAAACGATAAAAACGATTAAACAAAAAATATATGACGATAAATTATAAATGTGATGACATTTATTATTCTTTTTTTTTTATAAAAATTTAAAAAAAATTGTAATATTATTAACTATAAAAAATACGTATTTTAATTTAAAATGATATATAATACTTTAAATTTCAAACATAAAATTATTTGAAATATTATCGAAAAATAATAATATTATATAGGTCATGATTCACATGATTCATAAATGATCGAGAACTATAAATCACATTAAAGTATAAAGTTTATAAACGTTTTATATGACGATAGTATTATTCAAACAAATATTTAAATAATAATAGTTACCTATTATTGTGAATTATTATATTTTATAATAAAGTTTTAAATTAAAAGAAAAAAGAAGACGAGTTTTTGTAATTGTATTAGGTATAATTTTTATATGAATACGTTTAAACAAAATACATTCTAAAATAAATAATTTTAATATATGTATAGCTTATTATAAAGTTGATATGCAAAACTTTTTAAATTTAAATACATTCAAATATTACATCAAGTTGCAAATTTAATATCAAATAAGTATAGTATAATAGTTTTTTATATATAGGGTGTTTTTTTTATCTTCGATATCAAATATCAATTACAAGTATTGATAATAATGAGAAGTGAACTGAACCAATATTTATTATGTTGTTTATTCATATAATATTATCCACTTAAATGGTAGATGTTACCTCTTACTTACCCCGTCAATAGTTTATAATTTACAATGATAATTACTCGTGAAATATAAGTCTGATTTTATAATCTGTACATCTAAATAACTATTACTAAGTGTAGAACACAATGAGTAATAATAATTAAAAAATAATTTTCAAAAACTAGGTACTTATATTTTCAAAGTTATACGCTGGATCATCATAAAAAAATATCTGAATATATAATATTAAATGGTTATATTAAGCAATAAAAACTTTAATTTTGTATAAAATTCAATTTTCATTAAATTATACCAATTATAATATGTTTATATTAATATTATTTTTTTAAATTACGAGTACATTTTTATTTTACTTAAAAATATGATAATTTATTAGGTACATACATGAGTGAAGAATTTAAATATTTAAACCTATAAACTTTTTTAGTATATATTATTCGAAAATAAACAATAATATAATAATATTATTGTATACGATGTTAATGAATCAAAATAGACTTATGTACACTTGACTGTTTTATAATTATTTATTAATATATTAATTGAGATTTATTTGTTTAATTATTATTATATAGTAAGAATAATATTAAATTTAAAATAAGTAAAATTAAATTTATAATAAGTAAATATATATTTTTCCTAAACATTTAAATTATGAAATTTATTTAGGACAATTGAAATTCGAAATTTTAACTTACTCATTAAGTTGTAAAATATAATATTGTTCGCGTTTAGGATTTGTATAAATCATTATTATAATATATTTGTTAACTTAAGGTAATATCAAATTACCCTTGTTTCTGAAACATTAGATATTAGTTTAACTTCGTTTTAAGTGAGATATATCAGATGTGAATATTTTACAACAATGGAATCCTTTGGTTTAATACCTTCAGTTACTATATAACTTATATAAATTACAAACTAAATTTTAATATTATGATAGTAAAATATGTAGTGATTTGTCAGAACATATTTTAATATATTTACATATTGTCTCTCTGATCACCTGATTTTTTTATTATGTTATTATTTGTAAGTTCTGTTAATAAATTATGTGTTATTAAATTATAACGAAAATAATCAAGTATAGTAAAACTCATATTTATATTATTCTATTTAATATTATATTCTGTTGTAACTTTAAAATAATAAAATAAATGAAATTTAAATAAAAAATATATTTTTTATAAATACTTATTATAATATATATTATATAATAATATGTTATTCTTAAAATTATTTAAAATAAAGGCTATCTTGTTCCTTACAACACGATGAGTCATTATAGTTTTGATTAAGAGAAGACAAAATAATAGAAATTTGAATTATTTTTAGAAATTTTACATGATCAATGATATATAATAATGTTATAATTTAATGAAGAGGATCAATATTTCTAAAATAATTTTTTTCTACTATTATTTTTTATTATATTATAGATAGTGAAATAAATAAGAATAATAGTTAGCAGATTCTATAAGAAATTATAATCAGTATAAAAACCTTTATGTAAAATTTAAATTAAAGCAATAATGATTGGATGTTAATAGAAGAATTAATTATTTATTGCCCTAATTTATAACATTATCATAAATATAATGAAGTATTAAAGATAATAAAAGTTTGTGTGCATAATATTATAATTCTATATATTTAATAGAATAAATATCAATATTTTAAACAGTATAATATTTACTTTATTATAAAAGTACATATACTTATTACAATAAATAATACAATTTAAAGTTAATATTTTTATAATATTAAGTTATGACGCAAAAGTACTAAAAAAAAAAAAATGTTTAATATAATAATATATTTTTAATTTTAATATTATTTTCTGCCCATATACCTACCTAATTTACAATATTATTTTAATAAAATTTCTACACTTTATAATGATTAATTTCTAAATCATTATAACGTGCAGAGTGATTTTTTGTATTTAAATTATAATTTCGTATATTTTCAATAATACATTTTTTTTTTTGAACTAACCTATCAGCTATAATATAATATCATTAGAAAACTATCTTTTGTGATTCTGTAATCTTTGCGTATTTTTAAATTTAATTATATTTTGGACTCTTTTTATGAATATAAATTGTAATATTTCTTATAATAATATACGCGTGATAAATAATACGACAACCGTGATCGAATAACAAACTGAAGCTGAACATAAGTTTCGGTGCAGAGGACCAAGACATAATAATATTATCATGATTTGTTGGCGCGTGAACACTTAAGTACCTAATATTATATATTTCATATTCAGTTTAATGTGATGTGCATTTGTACATTTACACGTATACAATAAAAACGATTATATTACATTATTTTATAATAATATTGTTGTGTTGACTGGTGTAAATAATATTTTACTTAAAACATCGCATTGATTAACATTTTATGTGTTTGAACACAGCGCATGAACTATTTCCTTGGATATCTATTCATTCGTATTCATTTAAATACAGAACAACACTTTATATAATTGTATAGACGTGATTGCAATACAACATCGAATCATTAAAATGACGCATATAATTTGTGTACGAAAAATAAGTTTTTACATTTTTTTCTTTTTTTTTTATATTATACGGAAATATGAAGAAAAATGATTTGAATTCCTGAGAGATGTATAAAAATGATTTGTATTTTAAATTAAACTAAATTTGACTTCATTTTTCACTCTTTGTTTATTTCTTTCTTATTATTTTTATTATTAATATTATTATTATTTTTATTTTTTATTATTATTATTGTCATTAATATTATTATTATTATTATTATTATTATTATTATTATTATTATTATTA
>JAIUCT010009560.1:0-31348 GCA_021307375.1 Tetraneura akinire | reverse complement strand
ATAATAATAATAATAATAATAATAATAATAATAATAATAATAATAATTACATTGACAATTTTAAAGTTTATGAACCATGCGTTTATTTAAATCGTAGTTATAATATAGAATTTGAGAAGACAGGCAAAACTATGACACTTATACGAATTGTCTTTTTAAAAATGTGTTTTTATTTCTTTTGAAAATTTAGGAATTTTAAAAATTATTTTTTTAAACTAACATTAAGTGTTATAAAGTATATCTATATTATATGTATAATTTTATACCTTATAAATAATAGGATAAAAATTAAAATAAAAAAAAATTATAAGTTTTATTAAATAACTGAAATCGCTAATATTTTGTATTTATATAAATTTATTTTTATTACTAATCAACTTATTTTAACTATGATTAATGCATAATTTTGTAAAAGTCAATGAAAAATTTGGTTAAAAATATTATTTTGAAATATTGTCTCCATAACATGAACTTGTCACATGCAAAATATTATATATTATAATAATATGTAGAACTACATTAGCGAATGAAATATATATTTCAAAATTCTGCTGTTAGTTTTGTTAATAAATATGAAAAATTTATAAAATAATTTATCGCCAACATGGTAAATATATTATATTAAAAGTATATACGTATATTTTTAATATGCCTTCCCTAGTATTGCAGTTATCAATTTTCGAACTCCCCATAAAAGTCTAAAATTCTAAATCTAAAACTCGGAAGACAGTCACGACGATGTTGAATACAAAATATAGCGAGGGAATAAAGAAATTTTTTAAAGTTAATATTCAAACGCAATTCCCAAAATCCAAATCCACTGTAATATCGTACATCGTTCGATCAATGATTTACGCGACACTTTTACGACCCCCCCGGTGGTTTTGATGTCGGATTATAAAATTTCATATAGAAAAGAAATAGTGTTAAATACAATAGTATATAATATGTATATATGAAATAATGATAATTAATAATAGTTATATACTTTAAAAATAATAGAATAAATAATATTTAATTTAACCTTAAATTTGTCTCAATTGTAATTAAATATACAAATATTTCAAACATAACGTGTCACAAAAGTAAAATAACATTTTAAATCTATAATGACTACAATAATATTAATAATTGGAATTATTATTTATTAATACTGTACCTACCTACACTTTAATTGTTCGTGAACACAATGCAAATAATATGACGTATTTTCGAACTATTCATAAATAGCATATTACATCGATTGATTAAAACGTTGGTAGAAATATCGAGCACAATATTACTATAATGATAATAATTATTATTTAAATATATAATAACACTAGCTTACCAACAAATAAAAATCAAATTCGTGTACCTATTTTGAATTCTATATAGGTCACGGGGGAAATTTATGACCGAATCTCGTATTATATTATAGAATTTGTTTCCGTGAAGTAGCAATAATTTAACAAAACGAAATATAATATATTATATTACATTGTCAACGATTGTAATAATTCTAATAAAATGAAAATAGTGATGATAATATTCTGTTGGCTATTATAATGCAAATGAAAAAAAAAAAAACATATTTGTTCATTGTTTGCAATCGTATAATTGCACTTTATTAAAATAATTAAAAAAAAAAAAAACACATAACGGTCCATTTTTGGTTTCATTATCATATTTCATACTTATATGCATACAAGTGTGGCTACATGCTACATAGTACATAAATGACATACTCGTAAAATTTATTATCCGAATAATTTTTACCAATATTCTAAACCAAGAAAAACTTAACATTTTACCTATTAGTTATTACTAAAATCAATATTAACTATAATAATATGATAGTGTTAACAATATAACAATATAATTGTTGTGTAAATACTTAATAGTAGGTATTATTATTATAACGATAATATTTTTTTTAAAAAAAAAAACTATATGGTAATATAATAATAAGAATATTTAAATATATAAAAATAACTTACATGAACTTAGCTTCCCACATGTATAACACACTTGCTTCAAATACTTTTCATAAACTTTTTTGCAATTTGCTAAAATGTTAGATGTTGTTAGAAGTTATGCACATAGTTATAGGCACTTAACTATAGATATTTAGTAACTAGAATTTCAATTTATAAACGTTAATATTATAAGATATTATAATATAAGCTCAATAATATTTTCATTATTCTTTTAAAAGTAAATTTTTACCACTGAGTATATTATAATGTACTAAAGTGATAATTTTCTGAAACTGATCATAAATTTCTATAAAATTCTTTTAGTATTTATAAGTTTTAGTAATTATATTTATAATTTATCAATTTATCGCACTTTGATACCTGAATCCGTAAAACATTTTAAATTTGAATAACCTAACAATTAAAAAAAATATTATGACATAAAACTAACAATATTATTATTCTCTTTCCTATAGGAAAGATCTATAGTAATATACTACTTATAAATGCGTAAAATGTATTTTTTTTTATACATACAAAATTTTATGAGTAATATAAAAAAAATAGAATAATAATATCGTTTGTTTTATCTAATAGAGTAATAGGTATAGTGTTTAGTTTTATGGTTATTAAAATTTAATAACGTTATACCTAACACAGGTATAAAAATGTGATAAATATAATTATAATTATAAAACTTATAAATACTAAAAAAAAATCGTATAGAATTTTATGACCGGTTTTAGCAATTTGTCACATTATAAAAAAATATTTAGTAAAAATTTGCGGTTACAAAAATAACGAACAAGTATCTATATTATATATATAATTTATATTTTCGTAACATTATATCCTGGTTACTATGTAACTAAATGTCTATAACTATGCGTCTATGAACATAACTCCTAAGCCTAACAAATTCTAACAAGTTCTAATAACGTCTAACTAGTCTCAAATACGTTTGTTCGAAGTATTTGATATTTGAAGCTCATATGAAGTTATTTTATAAATGTGTTTTGTAAGTGGCGCCAAATTGAATAAAAATACGTAAAATAAGTAGGTATATTTTAATTATGATTTTATCCATTTGTTAATATATTGTTATACCATAATTATTACCATTGGAATCACAAATATAATTTATACTATAAATTATCATTATTTGAACAATAACGCGCTTCATTCAAAATCTAAATTTCGATTTAGTTACCTAATAGTTGAAACGGTGATTTAAGTGGTAAGTTTCACTATCCGTATCATTCAATAATTACACAATTGGATATGTTATCATATGCTGGCCTGTATTCACTTTTACTATTATTTTTAATTTACAAGGAATACAGTTAAAACTTAAAAGCTCCACCGAACGAAGATAAATTTAGCGGTTACATCGGTGCTTGAATACCCAGAGTTCACGAGTTCCCAAATAGGTCGCTCTAATTAAAATTTGGGCGAGACGCGTTACCAAATGGGTTTTACAAATTATAATACCAGTATTGGTAATTACCAATACGCGGCCTACAGGGACGTATCACGGATTTAGTGAACTTAAGTAAATCACGTATTCTCCGTGAGAGTCCTGGTGTAACAGGGTTAATAGGTTGTTGTTTGTCAGTCCTAAATAGGACTTTTTTTTTTTATGGTGGATTCGGAATTTTACATCGACCCAAGGAATGCAAAAATCCGCTGATGTGGTTCTTCTCGATGTTCGATCTATTGTTGTAGGGTTGGTCATTTTTTTGTTTGTCTGGAATCCACCTACTCGGTTAATCCGTCGCGGTTGGCGCTCGGGTACGAGTCGTTCATTAGTACGAATGCACGACACTGTGTCTTGATTTTATCGTATTTACTTTAATACACATCTTTACAATATGCATATAACCTATAAATTAAATGATATTTAAATTTATATTTATTACGTGCGCAGTAACAAGTGAAATGTGACTTCGAAAATCAAAAAAATCAAAAATCTATATTTATTGTTGGCACACTTTTAATGTTTTTCATTACAGTTTAAAGTATATCTACATAAGTAAACCTTGTTAAATTTGTTTTATATATCATTATACTTTATAGATTTTCAAAGGTTATTTTAAATTCATATAATATAACATACTCGTATATTGTTATTTTATTTTTTTGTACTGTGTAAAGACGCGAAAACTATAACGGCAGTGCTATAATATTGCAATAGTGATAACATATGCCGTTATATTGCTTTACGCTTTTATTAGCTGTCAATAGCAATAACATTACATCTACATTTATTGGTAATCTCGTATGTATATTACACATAGTATATTTAGACTTTATCACTACATTATAGGATACGAAAATATCTTTAAATAAACTTCTTATTCACTACCTATCACTATAAATATCATATTATTATAAATTAAACAATATATTAGCTTACATACGAAATAATATATTTGATGAAACCACAGACAACATTTTCTGGACTTCTTGTGAAATATAAAAAAGGCACAGTGATAAATAATATATAAAATACGATATTATGAATTTTACATAGGTATATTCTATACATTTACATAAAAACTTTTTTTTAAAAAGAAAACGTAATTTCTTCAATAATTTTTGTGAAATTTTATCGACATTTTATGTACTTATAAATATTTATATTTATTCAAACATTTTTAGATTCTAAGCGACGTGAAAAATGTATAGATTTTTTTATGGCTGTAAAAACTTTTTCGATCAGAAATATTGCTTTGATTTTCACGAATAACATTTTATGTTTATGATAGAGAATATTGTGTAATTGGTACTTTTGTTACAAACTAGGCAAGGTTCTTCGGTTTCATACTTTTGGTCATTTTTCAAATTTCTCAAAATTGAACTTAAAAAATTAACAAACAAAAATAACAGACCAGTTACTCTAATTTTTACGAATTTATTATTAAATATTGGAAAAAAATTTATGTATTATTGAATTTAAAGATTTGAAAATTTTACTGAGTGTTTACATATTATTATGTACTTTATATAATATATTAAAAATGACGTTATTTAATTTTGTAACTCTTTTGATGATGATTTTGAATGATATAATAATACCAATATTGACTGACTAAATAAATAAATTTCTAAATAAATTTATTTGTATTAATTACTATAACCAACAATGAAATTATTATGGATGCCGATATGATAAATCTATGAATTACCTACATTAGGTCATTAGATATAGTAACGATTATAATAATACATGTAATGATTCTATTATTAGTATTAAATTAGTGGTAATAATTGAGATTATCTTGGATAGTAGATTACTTTCAACTCTTACTCAAACAAAAATAAAAAGACTAAAATTTTAGAATTGTGTAAATTTGAAAAAAATAATATCATACATTATTTTAGGTATAAATTTCAGCTAAAATTTTGTATTTTATCATAAATTCGCGTTTCTGTCATAATATAATATACCTATAGCTAGGAAGAAATATTAAAATTTATTATAAATTAATTATTATTAAATATAAATTTATAAAATTTTCAAATTACAATGAATTCGATAATATATTATAATTAAATGTTAAAATTAAAATATAAATGAATTGTAAATAACCTTAATTTATGAAATAGAACGGAAAAAGTTAAACACGAGGGTAAACATAAATATCGTAGATAGTACAATATACCTAATTAGCATATTAATATTTTTACCTTTTTTCAAAGCTTTAAGTATAGTTTAATGTTTGTATATATATAGAAATCAAATTTTCCTCAGTGTGAAATCTAATTTATTCGTTAATAAAAAGAATAATAAAAATTATGCGAAATGGAAATGAATTATTTTTTATAATAGGAATAATTATTGTAAAAATTACAAATGTTTTGGCATCTATTAATATCTTATACAAATAAATATCGTAAACAATGGTTATTTATTCCGGCCTCTAGTTGTTATCAATGATTTGAACAATAGCGAATATTCTAGTATCTTTTTTGGTCATAAATCATAATATTATAAAATATAAGTGTACGTTATAGCCTTATAGGTATTGTATTATATTATACACGTATTAATTGAAATTCATGAATTCAGATTTGTTTGACAGAATATAATATTGTATGTAACAAAATATTGTTATGCAGCTGTATGAACTTTACATAAAGATTTTAGTTTATGAGCGAATGAGTGCCACACGCCAGATAGAAGAAAGTTTATGTTTTATCGTGTGCATTTAACTTTTGTTAATAAACGTGTTTCCGACACTTCATATAGGTCCACCACCATTCATTGTCGGTACGTTTTTCGCTTCCAAACTATTTTATACTTATCTATGGTCGACGGCCATGTAGTTGGATGAGAAAATGTGTGTGTACGTGACGCTCTCAGCTTACAATGCATTACATTTGTGGTTGTTTACATTAAAAACACATGTACCAATCTTTAAAATTTTATGGAAATAAATTCACGCCTTTTAACAATTTTCTGTTTCTGTCGTCGTGATAGTTAAGTTCTAGAGCAGAGTGCTTGAATTATTATAGCGTGTGTTAGTGCTGTATTCTACAAATTTACAAGTGAACAGATGTGATTATAAGAAGATAATTATAGTTTTCGTAAATTTAAACCTTATAAAGTTATAAAATATAATATATAAAAATACCTATTTAAAATATTTATAATATATTGGCAATAAATAGGATATACGTTAGATGTTTTTTTTTTTTTTAGATAATCATTTCATTTGTTCAAAATTTCAAATATGGTTTAGTAATATAAATAATATAAATGAATTAAAAAAAAAATTTAAATACAGTGGTAAATCAAATGAACACAAATACAAATTTATCACAATATTATTTTGAAGTGATAATTTATTTTTCAAATATATTATTAATTATAGGTATTATATATATTTTATTAATAATATTTCCTTATTTACCTAATAATAAACATCAATATTATTATAGTTATTTTAATATTTGTTTTTCTTTAAATTGGATATAAAAAAGATAAATATTTGTATTGCTATAATAAAATCTAATTATTATTATTGTAGTTTTATTCTTTTATTTCATTGGAAATAATTTAACTTAAGAATGTTTTATGTTAAAAACTTATCAATAATATTTCATTATAAATTATCTACTAAAAAATTATAATCAATATTAATTCATGTGGAAATTCACTATCTTTTATTTTTTATAGATGAATATGATCAACGTTTGTTGTAATAAAATTATTCTAAGATAAATAAATTATTTGATTAAATTTAAGTAATGATAACCAATATCTATGAAATAATGGAGTAATTATAGCGATTTAAATTTTAATTAAATAGTTAAAATATGATAAATTATGAATCATGTGATATTTTCTTTATTATAATAAATTACAAGTTTAAACATGTAATTTAGTAAACTATTTGTGATTATATAAATGTACGTATATAGAAAATAATAGGACATAATTTAAATTCAATAACGTATTATCAAAACAATTAAAAATATATATATTTAATGCTGAATATAGAGTATTTTAAGAATTGCATAAATTAATAATAATAAAAAAAAAAAAAATAATTTTCATTTTTAATTATAGGTAAATTACATTTCACATTAAAATAATGTCAATACCAAAAATAAAATAATGAAAACCAGAATAAAGTCAATATTATTTTATTGATATTTTTATATTAATTATTGTAATATTTGATTACTTAATATTGATTTTAAGTTTTTCATGTTTATTTATAATAACAATTATGTATATTATATTACATTTTTATTTAATTTAATTTAATAACGCTATTTCATAGTTAAAAAACATGTTTTTAAAGCATGATTTACTAATTATTTCATTTATATATTTTAGTTTAAATAAAGATGTTTGGAAAAGTTTAACGTACGACAGAAAATACAAGTAGCAAAATCTAGTAAAAATTATGTATTTTGTTATAGGTATACTAAGAGAAAATTTTTTAAATATGATACACGTACCCTGATTTTATTCTAACCATTTGGCCGTCTAGCCATTTTTTTTTTTTTTTTTTTTTTTTTAATGCTTTGCTTATATTTGAATATAAAATTAATGCATGTTATCATTTATTTATTATACATTTTAACACAATAAAAAATCACAATATTCAACTGTTATTCATTTTACAAAAGAAAAATTTAAAACAAAAGATATTTCAAAATAAGTAATGAGTGTTATGTTTTATACGTTAAATAATATAGTATAATAAAACTCGCATTTTATACATGATACATAATATTCTGAAAATATTTTAAAATTCATATAATATGTTATAATACGTTGAAAATTGTATTTGAGCGACCGTATATATTATATTTTTCAACTTATATCAAACCCGTCGAATACAGAATTCATGAAAATATTTAATATAATCGTTATAATTATATTAATTTTAATTTATTGGTTGGTTATATAATTATTATAATGTTCATACGATCGAAATTTGGCAAGGAAATAATAATTACAATAAAACAACTTCAATATACGAGTAGGTACAAATAAAAATCAATATCGAATGACGAACATACACAAAACGTACTCCTAAGAAATTTATTTATATAAATTAATATTTTTAATACTTTGTTTTACGTTCAAATAACTGTTCAACAACGAGATTCGCTTATACGTTGTAGTATTAATAACATGTTCAATATACAAATTTACGTTTAAATCTTTAACAATAATATTGAGGATGAAGATTTATTTTGACATGTCCGTGGTACTCACATGGTTGCACTATAAGCTCCACTCAGAGCAGTTTGATAATAATAAAGAAATATTTAACTTAAATACCCGGTAAATATATAATTCGACAAATACAAATAATCCGTTTTGATGAAATCTGATATACCGCCAGTGGTCATATATTATTTTTATTTTATAAATAAGGAATTCTCGCATTATTTTCTCCTTTTGGAAAATTCAATTAAAATTATTTCATTCTTTTTTTCAATCTTTCAAACATCCTTACATATTTTTTTGATTTGTTATTCATTTTTATTTTTAGTTCTCGTCAATTCGATATAAATTGTAATAATATTTACAATAACAATACAATATACAATAACAAGTGTATAATACAATGAATATACCTCGGAATGTACCTTATAATGTTACGAAGAAAAATGATAAGAATAATGTTATAATAAAAAAAAAGAAACTATTTTATAATAATATTATATTAATGTAATCATTGATAATTTTTGTTAATATGGTACAATATTACACGCAACACATAACATTATAATAATTATTATTAGTATATGTCCGCCGCATCACAGTACACATTGTAAACATCCCGAAAGCTACGATTATTCGCTGTTTGATTGGAAATCGGCAAATCGCAGACAAAAATCCACGTGTACAAATATTGTCTGACCTTTCTCTCTTAACTGGTGTAATGTATGCCGTTATAATAATTTTAATTATTCACCGTAATAATTATTAATCACCTTTATTGAATGATTGATCGGTTATCAAAAAAGTTTATATACGTATAATTATTATTAATCCGCCTATTTGCTACAGGTTAGCAGATGAGTCGCTGATGTCTATGACGGGTGACGACAGTAGTTGCAAACTAAAGCTTTGCCGATCATATTCGATGCGGTTATCAATCACAACCTTGTGCCGCTACCAGATACCTATAATTATTTGTATAATCGAAGGCCGACCACCGCTATAATGTCTTTTACGACACACGATTAGTTATTGGCGTTTAAAGATAATATTATGTTTTATTCCAATACTTACAGACACCGTCGAAAAAAACGCGTTTGCATAAAATAAAAAATAAACTTCACATTATATTAAATGTGCAATTTTGCGTTGTGTATAATCATGTATAAAATATAAACTGCGAACGTAAAATGTTATAAATTAAACGATTATAATAATAGTTTTTACGAGATCAACATTTAAAATTTCATCTTTTATTTTGCAATATATTAATCTTATAGATATAATATAGTGTTCAATTTTAATAATTTATATAATTTATCGACTAATTGTCAATCGATATTTTTCGTTTTGTTATCGTTTTTTTTTTCATTTGTAATAAATCAAGGAAAGGAATACTGGTGTGAAAGGGATACAGTTGTAAAGAGTATAGTGTTGAATTATGATTAACATTTGAAATAAATGATAAATCATTACATTCGTTATAACAATTTTGAGTGAAGTTCATAAGATTATATATGTACTGAATAAAATTATTATATTTATCAATTAGTCATTCAATATTTATAATTTATTATAAAACACCTAAATCAATCACCTACATACCCAAATGTGACGGTACTTCGCTCAGAATCGTTTTTCGAATGTAATTACTAAATATTTATCATTGCATTCAAATTTTAATCAAAATTCAACACTTTATTCTTTACAGCAGCCTCCCTTCCCTTGTTTTCCATATTTTAAACAGCTATAAATATACAAAATAATAAATGTAATAATTCACAAAAAATTGGAGTTGATTTAAATAAAATTAATTTGAGTTTTAATAATATTTTTAAAATTAAAAAAAAAAAATTTTGTCCATTTTTTTTATTATCATTGTAAAAAATTGAAATTTAATAAGAAGAATCCAAAAAAAATATTATATAATACTGATTTTACTCATATTCCAATTCTAAACACATATAAAAGTTGAGATTTTTCTAATATTATGGAAAACATTAATATATAATATTATATCAGTATGCTTCAATAAAATGTTTTGACTTTATTATTATTTTGTATTGTAAAAGTATTGAGAAATGATAAGCAGAATAATTGTATGGATTCCAAGATTTTCGATTAAACTAAAATTATCAACTTGAAATAACTAAAAAAAAAAAAATTGATATTTGGGATTTTTTTAATATTTTAATACATTGTTGAGTAATATGTGATTATACATTACTAAAATTTTCCGACTTCAAAACCTAAGAAATTTTGTCAAACTTTCTATATATAAAAATGTGAATTTCACAAAACATACAATGTCCTATTTTTTGTAAAAAAATTAACGTAACAGTTTCAAAATTTTTATAATATAATATTATATAGATTATATAGTAACTATGTAAATACGAATCAAAATTTTCAAGTCTCTAACTTTAAAATAGCCTGAGTTATAGGTCGTTTTTTCTATCACATAGGGTCAATTTTGTGAAATTCGAAAAATGATCTAAATAAAGTACCAATTACATCCACATTTTTAACTGGAAATATATTCTGTTCGTGAAAATCGGAACATTATTTCGGGTAGATATAGTTGTCTTTGGACATATAAAAAAAAAAAAATAAAAAAAAATGAAGAAAAAAATACTCGCATTATTATAAAACCAATAGATTTTTTCTCTTCGCTCAAAATCTAAAAGTAATTTTCATATTTATTATTTAATATAGTTTGACTTTTCATTATTACGAGTATTTTGTTTCTTCTTAATAATAAAATACAATAATAATGTGATACCGAATATTTTTTATAAATGCAACTGTTAAAAGTTTTATGAAAATAATTATATTATTATCAGCACGCTTATACATATTTTGTATTACCTACCTATATAAATATTATAATAATAAGATGGACTTTACTGAGAGCAATTAACATTTTACATTATAATTTTTATTAATCTTGCAATACGAGTAAAAATTAAAAATTTTAAAGACGTTAAGATACTTCTATTTCAATTATTTTTAGAATATAGGTTATTAATTTATTATTATATATTAATATTATGCTAAAATTTAAATTACATAGAAAAAACCTTATTATCTTATAACATTATATGTATTCTTAATTTGAACTTTAAACAGCCAAACACACCAGACGAAGATTAAAACTTAGAAATTGATATGAAATATTTGATAGTGCATTAGTAATACGAGTACTTTGGTACGCATTCATTTTACCCGAGATACGTAAGGAATCTTCCCAGAGCGTATCCGTGTAGGCATTAAATACAACTTAAAACCATGTTATTCCAATGCGAGAGAGATTTTTCATAAAGGGATAACTATACATTGACGGCTGACCGTATCTATTATTAGCTTTTTTTTCTATCACTTTTCCAACACTTTATGTATAATCGTATTTTACTATAGATCCACCGATGTTTACGAGAAGTACATATTACGCATAATAATAATGGATGTTAATGACAGTTTAAGTAATAGGTACCTAACAAAGTATAATGAATTTATTAATAATATTGTTAAACATAAATATAAAAAGCAGAGATTGTAAAACTTTTCCTATTTTGGTACATTGTTTAAATGAGTTTTCTAAGTGCCGCCAAAAGTAAAATCGTTTTACAATTGTTATACAAAAGTAAGTACTTACCTAAGTAAATAACGTAAATGATTAATTATTGTAGATTTTAAGAATTCCATTTAACGTCGTATGAAAAATTTCAAAATATATCTATAAGATTTCCGTGTATTTTTTGTAAGGTTAGTTAAGTTTTTGAAAATGTTTAATAATGTTAAGTTAATTAACATAAATTGGAAAAATTACTAGCTAATAGTTAATAAAAAATTTAATTATTATTATTATAGTTAAATATAAATAAAAATATATGTCTCGTATATATCCTACTCACTCAAGTAAAGTAAATTTTCTAAATCAATTTTAATATTTTATACGCGAAAATTATTTATTGGTTTACATGTTCCATAAAAAGTAAATTTTTCTAATATTAGAAAATAAGATAATTATTACAATATTATAGCAGGAATTTTAAATTCTTAAGTCTTTATTACTTCTCAACATGAAAAACAAATTATTTTTGTTGAATTTCCTAAATATAGTGACATAGTGACATAAGATAAACTTAAATACAAATTATTTTTAGTAGGTATATTAATTCAATTTAATAAAACGTTTATAAAAATATATTTACTTAACTCGAATTTTGAAAAAAAAACGCATTATTTAATAAATTAATTCCTAATAAAACAAGTTAAATTATAACTTAATTTAACAAATATTAAAATATTAAAAGTTAAGTTTAAAAGTTAACCTTAAGTTTGGAGCGAGAGTTTAAAATTTACTACAATAATTGTATAAAGACTTGAATCTTTATTAATCTTATCATATTCAATCACTAATAAATAAATAAATTTAGTAAATAAAATGATTGTCACTTTTATTTTGGGGTTAATCACAACAAGCCGTATCAGTTAATTTAATATTCACACAATATAACTGGTCTGGATTGTTTTTAAGTTAAATAAAATAAATTAATTTAATTTAATAATACAACCATTAAATGTCTTAATTATTTTATATTTAAATATTTATTATAGATACATGTAACTGACCATTAACTCTAAGTTAACTTAACTTTAACATTTTAATTCGTTAATACACAGGCTTGATTTTTTGCATTTTAATTTTTAATATTTTTAAAATATTATATTATATTTTTTTCTGGTATTTAATTGTTTTTGAATGATTATTAATTTTATAATATAAAAATATATTATTAAAGTATATAATAATGTAAAACATATTATATTAAAATCATTTATTGTTGAGTACTTGTAGATAATTTATTTAATTAAAATGACACCTAAATATACAAAAAAAAAAAAAAATACTTTTGTTACCTAAATACGTATTTCTGTAACAATTTTACCATCTTCAGTGAACAAGTCTGTGTTTTACGTATACATTGAAGATGGTAGCATTGTTACCGAAATACATATTTTCTTAATAAAAATAAATTTTTTTGTGGATATAGGTTTTATTTTATTTAAACATATATTATCAAAACGTAAATTATTAAGTCAAAAATACCTACTGGTTACTATCTATCGGCTTAAAGACAAAATCCCAGAAATACTATTGGATTTTTATTTATAAAATTTTATTGAATAGTTTTATAGTTTTTATATTACAATAATTTTTGTCACGATAAAATGTTTTCTATCAATTAATATCGTAGGAGAATGAGAATAATTTACATTCTTACAATATTGTCATGCGAACTATTTCACGTTAACTATTGAAGTGTGTTCATAATTCTTCTTGTAGGTAATCTATTTTCTATTTTATTTTAATACTTATTGTAGCTGATTAATCTAATTAAATTAACTAATCATTAACCTATGGCACGTGAAAAAAACTAAATGTACTAATTTACCAATTGGGTTAATATTCTAATATTCATAACTTATAACATAGTAGTAAAATATTAAAATAAACTAGTATTTTATATTTTAAATGAAATATAAAATGTTATATTAATTTATTATAAAATAAATTATTTTATAAAATTGTAATAATTTTACTTATTGTACTTTTTATAAAATATAATTAACAATATTTCTTTTAAATATTTAGTTGATATACTTAATTATATAAGTACGATATTACTATGGAATGGATTATTATTATAAACATATTAAAACATGTTTTACAATAATAGTTATCATTTTGTATGTATAAATATAATATTCTATTTTATAATATACATTTTTATTGTAAGTGTAAATTAATACATTTTAAATTTGTCTTTTATGTAAATAGGTACCTTTATATTATAACGTTGGGATGTAAAAAATTATAGATTATTTAATACATGTTATATTACGTGGTGTTATATTATACAGTCATGATAATATTTATTTTAAATAAAAGAATTATTATAATATTAGATAAAAGAAAAGAGGAAGGAAACCTGGAAGAAAAGATATATTTTTTCACATTAAACTGTTAATGTATTAAAATATCATTTGTATAGGTTATAAAAGTAAAAAAATGTACATTATTTTTGAATACAATTATAATAATTTTAACAGCTTTCCGGCTACTGAATTTTATGTTTATTTAAATTTGATTTATATGGAAATATTATTGTAATAACACGAATATTACGTATTTTATATAGGTATCTTAAAGTATTTTTAAATTTATATTAAACTGTATAATCAATACTAAATAGTAGTTACACTTACAAGTTACATATCTTTAAAGTCAAATATTTTTCAATCTATTATATTATATTTTAAATAAACATATATATTACATATACACATATTTATTTTAGATTTTGAGCGAAACAAAAATTATATTGGTTTTACAATGATGTGTATCTTTTATATATATATTATATATATATATATCTGAAGACACTTTAACTATCCAAAATAATGCTCCGATTTTCACGAAAAGGATATGTTTCCGGTTGAAAAGTGAATGTAGTTGATACTTTATTTGGGTAATTTTTCAAATTTCTCAAATTTAACCCTATGCGATAGAAAAAACGAAAAAACGACATTTTTCACGAAAATTGAGATATCGACGAATTCGATTTCAATATTTCACGATATCTCAGGCAATTTTAAAGTTGGAGACTTTAAAATTTTATTTGGTATTAATATAGGTATTATAATATATATGTGGTAAAATTTTGGAACCGTTACGTTACCTACGGGTACCCAATAAAAATTCTGCCAAACAGGCGAAAAAGACTTGTTTACATACTAAACAATATCTTTAAATAAACCTTTTAGGTTTTATGATATGCCTACCAGAAAAAATATTTACCCTATTCTACCGCTATGGTATATTTTGAGAAATTAGAAAAATGACCTAAATAAAGTACCAACTACATCCACATTCCAACCGGAAAATATGCTGTTCGTGAACATCGAACATTACATTGGTTAGATAATGTATTTTACGGCATAAAAAGCTTCAACAAATTAAAGGCACACATCATTGTAAAACCAATATAATATTATTTTAAAAATAATATTATTATAAAATCAGTTTTTTTCTAATTCGCATTATCTAAAACTAAAATAATTGTATCATTTCCCAACTTTGGCAAATTCTATTAGATTTCCACTTATCCGTTGTAATTTTATAGTATTTCGTATTTTGTAACGTCAACTTGAAATCCTTTATATAAAATTAAATCATTGTAATTTCATTTAAGTTTCATATCTATATTTATTTATAACAACATTATACATAACATTATATGTTATTCGAATTAAAACTTAATTTTAAATTCTACCTAATATAATAAATATCATTATTATTTCGTTAAAATACTTGTGTTTAGATTATAAGTATAACGTATTAATAAATTTATGTAAAATTTCAATAGATTCTTTTTTTTAAACTCCACTGTTACTCGTAATCGCATACGTCATACTCTTATAATAATAGTTTACTTTGCCTCTTTTTAAATTGGTGCATATTATATGCAATCTGCATTAATAGCATTATGCAAAATATGATACCTATATGTTGTGATGGTCGTCGTTGGTGTAGGTAATTGTAGATTGTGTTGAGCAATCAACCAGCTTTGATAAATGATAATGTAATCTGTTTATGAATGCCATTTAAACAAAATTAGAGGTTTACTGATATTATATTGAAACATCACTAGGAATATAAAGAATAAGATTTGTAAAACTTTAATATAAATAATTTTAAATGCATAATAAATAATCATATTTATTTTTAGAATAAAAAAAAAAAAGAAAATGAAAATATTTTTTTATTTTTATGTACATATTTTATCTGAGACATAGGTATATTATTATTTTTCATAATAATATTATTACAATTGTTTTTTCTCGGTTTTAAAAATTCTATTAAAAATTTTCATAACAAAATAAATTGTCAGAATTTTATAAATATGAAAAGTTGATATTATTTTATTTTAACCGTATGATAGAATTAGTGAATTTTTCTCGTTGTTAAGTAATAACAAAAATGTTTATTTTTATTTTTTATTCTAATGTTTATGTTATTGATTGAAAAATTAAAAAAATATTGAAATTTTCATACTGACACTTCGAAAAGATAATTTTTTTTTGCTCTAAACAAAAGTTAACAAGTATTAGTATTCGAATATATTACTTATAAGTCGCTTCGTTCAAAATCTAAAACCAACAAATTCTGTAATATCTGCCATTTCGAAATAAAATATTGATTCTATTATTATTATAATAGGAAATAATTATATTATTATTTTTAATAATAATATTATTATCGATTTTATTCCATTTTTGAACGTTTATGTTAAAATTTTCATAGCAAAATCAATTTTTGACATTTGATAGATATGAAAAATTGATCTTATTTTGTTTTAACCGTATGATAGAATTGTTAAATTTCTCTGGTTGTTAAATAAAATAAAAAATTTTTTTTTACTTTTTACTATTTTACTCCAATGTAAGTGGTCGATAATTTCAAAATACCTTGAAATTTTCATACAGGCACTTCTAAAAGAACTTAGAAAAATCGTAAAAATGGAATAAAATTTATAAAATTAATTTTTTTGCATTAAACATAACTTAAAAAATATCAGTATTCAAATATATGACTTATTAGTCATAAATAAATCGTAAATCGCTTCGCACACATTATAAATATGTGTAAAAAATATCAAACTCTTTGAAATCATTTTACATTAGAATTATTATATATTATATTTTGTGTGCTTAAATTTTCTCATTTTACTGAACATGTCATGTGCAATAATAGCAAACGATTTTATCTATCAAGCCTGCAAACTTTAGAGCGTAATTTTCATTGTTCGTTTATGTATTATATCTTCATTTTATTTTACTTGGGTAATAAATATTTTTAAAAAATATCACAAGTAAGAAATGGTATAGAAAACAAAATCATTATTATTTTTATTTCTGTAATTTTACATTAAATTATTATGTATTATGATAACAATTGAAAATGGTTTGTATAATTTAAAAAGTATTATATTCAAATACTATATTTTAATTACACTGTAAATTAATTTTTAATTATTAATATTAATATTTATAAAATGCACAATAATTTTTTATATTATCGTATTAAGTATATTATTATATACATCTTGAGATTATAATTAATACAATGACCATGTTTAATGTAATATTGTAAAATGAACTTATTACTGCAGCTATTAATGTGATACGGTTGTAGTTTGATATTGCTGTAATTTGATTGACATTTAATTACAATGATAGCGAATTCCAAAAAACGATTATGAGAGAAGTTCAGTAAGATAATTATAAATATCATTTAAATTTAGATATTAAAATAAAACAATATATTATTATGTATATGAAGTTATCATATAAACACTCAGTAAAATTTTCAAGTTTCTAAGTTCAATAATTCCGTTATCGTAAAATATATAATAATAAATTCATTAAAATTAGAGAAACTCGTCTGCTACTACCGACTTGTTCATTAAAGATATTCGTCGTCATTGTAAATCATGTATGACAAAAGTAAATGATAAATGCCCATAATTAACAGAACTTTGTTCAATTTTTTTTGTCAAATTCGATATCATTGCATTAAAATTTCAATCGATATACCATATAGGTACACTATTTTCTCTACACCTGTATCCCACTTACAGCATTATCAGCTCGTCTTTTTTTTTTTTTTTTTAATATTAAATTTTAACCCCTATAATAAATAATAATTGCAATATACACAATATTTGTAATCAAGGATACAATATATATTTAACCTTCAAATACAAATTTAAAACCTTAACATCCAAAATTACCAATTTTATTGAAAAATTGAGAAATTTTTATAAATAGTTATATAAATGTCATTTTTTTTTTTTAAGTGCTTTTATTTTTACAACATTATTTTCACGACAAGTATAAAATAATAATAAACAAATACAAATTAAATTAAATACATAAGAAGGAGAAATAAAAAAACCAAAAAAATAATGATAATATAACAGGATGAAAAGTATAATTTAAATGAAGAAGCCAGATATTTAATAAATATCATAGTTTATAAATTTCAATAAATATATCATCTTTAAAAAACTATAAAAAAAAAAAAATTGTAATTTTCAAAATATACAATATTTTGAACTAAGTTATTAATATGTGTTAATGGTTCAGTAACATTTTCAGATCTTAAAAATTTAAAACCCTAAATTGCCGATTTTATTCAACATTATTAAGAAAACATTGAGAAATAATAATAAGAATCCATATAAATATCATGATTATCAATTTTTAAAAAAATTCTCAATTTTAAACACCTATAAAAATTAATTGGCAATTTAATCAAACATTACAGAGATAAAAACGAGAATTTTAGGAAACAATCAAAGTTCCAGATTAGTGAAATAACTTGAACACCTGAGTTTCGGTATCAACTTTGGTTTATTTCACAAATTACAATAATAATTCAATATTTTACACAATATACTACTTAAAATTAATATATTATATAAAATATATTCGGACGGGAATTGTCCGGAGGTCAAAAAATGATTGTCTCTTTGCGATTTCTACCAGAATTTATATCATTTTCACGACGTCAGCTCACTCTGTGATTGGCTGACGCCATCGCGTCCACTGTTTGGTCGAATCATTATCAGTTTTCATATATCTGTAAAACAGATCTTGGCACCATGTCAGTCGTCAAATTTCCACGTTCTGTAACAATTTTCGTCTTTTTTGTTAGTTTTTCTTATAGAACAAGTTTATTTTTGAGAAATTCGAAAAATGACCTTAATATTTCGAGTCAAAAAAGTGTTTACAGGCAGAAGAAAAAAAGACACACATAATTTAATACCAATTAATTTCGCTCAGAATCTAATATCATAATTCAAATTTAACATATTATTATCTTATAGTTTAATAATTTTGTTTTATTATTATTTTTTTTTTTTTTATGTCTAAAGAGACTTTTACTACTAGAAATAATGCTGCAATTTTCACGAATACCATGTGTTTTCGGTTGGAAAGTGGATGTAGTTGGTACTTTATTTAGATCATTTCTAGATTCATTTCATTTGATAATTAATATTATTTTTAATTGGTTATTACATAATTTATAAATACCAGTAGAACCTTATGTATAATTTTATAGATATAAATAAAAAATAAAATCTTATTATAACAGACAATATTAACAATGTTTAAACCGAATTTAAAAGATTCGAATTCTCCTATACTTGTTTGTTATCATCGTATATATTAAATATTATGAGATTGTTGTTTCAAGAAATATTTTTGATGAAATATAAGTAATAAGTATTATAATATATGGGTCAAATATTTCTCTACTCTAACCCATTGTTTTTTTAGGCACGGTAATTAATTTATGAATTCAGTTCCATATATCTGTATTTTAATAATAATTAGGTATCTACTCATTACATGTATTTTTTTTTTTTTTTATTCCACATTGCATTTTAATATTTATATTTTTACTACATTATACAAACAATCTATTAATATTTATAAAATAATTTATAATTATAGTCTATCTATTTACAACAACACATTTATTGTAATAGACTCATAAATTAGATGAAAATAATTGTTCAATTTTTACACGAGTACACAATATAATATAATACGTAATATTTTATAATTCTTTATAAATAACTATATAACTCTAATAGTTCCTATTTAAACGCCAAGTTTTCTATGTATATATCAATTTCTATATATAATGATAAATACTCGTATATTAAACTACCAAATTAATTAATTTACTTTTTAGTATTTTGAAAATAATACAATAGCATTGTATAGGAAATTAGCAGATTTATTTAAAATTTAATTTAAGGTAAATAATATTTTTAATTTTAACTCTATTAATAATACTTATTTATAAAAACTAAAACTTCACATAACTGGAAAATAATTGCTTTTACTGTTTATGTTTGTATAAACTTTCGTATTTGTTTTGATTCTACTTGAAGTATTGTTACTAACTTTGAGAAACTAACTTAGTTGATAGTCAGATAACTTGTAAATTATAGTTGCAATATAGTTCGCTGTTTAAAGTAAATATAATTTAGATTCCTAAATATTAACACGCATAAAAATAAAATTATAATAATATTAAATGAATATTAAACTTTATGGTAGGGGTAAGTACAATAATTTAAACATTATAAGTAGCTAAATAATACGAGTAAAACCCATATAAAATGGGTAATATTTTCTCTAGATTCGTATCGAAATCGTATTAATATTTTGTGTTTGTGTCGTTGTTATAACTTATACGTTCATTATGATGTATTGAATCTGCAGTTAATCGTAAATTTTGTACTCCTTTCATATTATACAATAATATATTAAAAAAAAAAAAATCCACGAATTGTATTTAAAGTGAATAATGTCATTTACTTTAATCAATAAGTTAAAAAATGAAACTGTAAAGTGTAAAGTTAGGTGAATGTGAAGGTAAAACACAATTGTTTTAAGATATTTTCCGAGTGTGTTTCCATGGTTCGGAGGTCATGGAAATCAATTCGCAGGTATGGTTTTCGACGTTGACTTATGATGCGTAAACAAGCCGAGTATACGTTCGCGATATCATTGTGTTAAAACACACACACACACACACGCACACGTACACTCAATGTAGTCCTACACTTTGTCCTTTCAACTTGAACGTCGACACCATTGTCGACACTCGCTATAGGGACTGTTTTTATGCGGTAAATCTTCTCATCCCCCGTCTGTCCTATTCACAGGGTAGGTCTTCACTCTACGTACGTGACGAGGATTGTGGCACGTCTCCACTGTGCCGCGCACCTTCCACGGCACACGATGACAAACAAATAAGCATATCACGATATCCGCAGTTATAATCTATTGTTTTGTATACCTAAACGATTTATGGACACTTTCTGTGTATATTTGCAGCATTTCCAAACGACGACAAACGCGAGTTACGCACGGAATCATAGAAATTCTGCTCGTATTTAAATAATATTCCGTCCAAATAGGCAAAGACCAGGTCATATCCATAGCAGTACACCCTCGAGCCTCGACCGTCATCTTCATACTCGTAACTGGTAATTCAATGCCGTCCCCTATAATAATATGTCATTCCTACTGTAGAAATAGCACTTACGTTCGCATATTATAAACTTGTATAAGTTTTTAAATAAATAACTTCAAATCAACTTCTACATTATCATAAATTAAAACACCCCCTGCGATTCGCTTCACAAGAACATAATATATATATATATTTGTTTTATATGTTATTTATACGTTTGAAAAATTATCGATTTTTCTTATTATCTTTCGTTCTGGATTCGTTCCGCTGTTATAGACATGAGATATTTTCTTGTGTTTCCAAACAATAAAATATAAATTTCGTAAACACGAGTTGGTGTCTGCGGGTGCGATTATCTATACCTGTACATAACAAATAAATTATATTATTATATTAATAGGAAAAAAAAAGAATATAACATAATATTCTTGCTATTTGTTACAATATTATAAGTTATAATATAACTTTATAACCATATACAATTTAATATACGCCTAATGCTTAAATATTATCATATAAATTATTTTTTTTTATATTATTATTTGTTTACACCGATAAAAAAAAATATATAAATACAATATTTATACTAATGTACAATTTAATATTTTTGCTATTAATTGAATGTTATTAAAATTCTAATTTATTATATAAATAAAAATAAAAATACCTGCATAGTGCATATTATATATGATCAATATTATCATCATTTCGATATTGCATATAAAAAAAAAAAAAAGTCAAGAAAAATACTTCTTTTATGAATCTAAATAATTCACCGACATTATAATATAATAATGTTATTCTCGTTACCGTTTTGTAATTTAATGTAAACTGTATATAAATTAAATTACTATAATCCGACGAGGAGCTTTAGCGAATAATCCTGTAATATAATGTCAATAAAATCTATAATAATTTATGCTTATATTTATGTAAATAAATAATTTATCCAAACTATATTAAATGTTAGTATTAAATTAAGTTATATTATTGGATATTATTTTATAATTCAATGTAAAATTGTATATTTTTTATTAGTAGTATTCATATCGGGTCTATTTTACGTCATATAAAAAAATATGACCTAAGATAAACCAGAAATTTATAAAAAAAAAAAAATACAACCGTAAAATGACGTTAAGATTTTTAAAAAAAATCGATACACTCGTGGAAAGTATTATGTTGAAGGATTGATAATGTTTACTGTTGTATTATAATTAATATTTAAAACGATGAAAAATTATTTCAGTTTTCGAAAAAACGATTCTAAACGAAGCACATTCATATATGTTATATATATATTGATAATGAATTAATAATTATAATATTTTGATACATTTTATAAAACCTTATTTTTTATATAGTGGGTTTAGCATACTACATTTACTCATTTTATTATCTCTGAGAAGAATCAAAATTTTGAATGCCATTATTGTTCAAATTATTAGTAGTTAAAGCCTTATAGTTAATAGACTTTAATATTGTTATTGTTTTTAAAAGATAAAAATAAATAAATTTTTATTTTTTATTTTATGTAAAATTTAGAGATTATCAATTTATTGAGTACAGTTGTATTATTATAACATGCACAATTTGTTTTATCGATATCATTGATTAATTATAATTTCTAAATATCCGTTTTAAACTTTCGAAGTTCTATTACTTATTATAAATTCTCAACATTGACAACATAAATTTTGCATTCCATGATACAATGGATTAAATAAAATAATGAAAAAAGATTGACCTCAGAAAGTCAGACATATTATATAAGTAAATATATTTGAAACATCAGAATTATAATTTTACTACGGATATAAAAAATATAAATATATATTTTATATGAATATTAAATAAAATTATCAATTTTATATATGGCTTATTATATTCTTGATTAGTAGAACGTTATAAAAAAATTAAAAAATGAACATTAAAATTTAACTATAATTTTGATAAAATGTATTTATGTTAATATATCCTGAAAAATTAAAAAAAAATATTTCTTATTATTAAAATTATTATTATGTTTAATTATACACAAAATATAATATTTAGGAAACATTTTAACCCTTTAAATGATCATATTTCCTTTTAAGCCCAATTTATGAGCAGAGAAAGAAAATGGCATATATTTAAAAATTCTCTTTTATTATTTATATATAATATATTTTTTGTAGAACACGTAGAAAAAAAAAAAAAGAAAAAAAAAATGTAAAGTATAAACCGTATGTAAATTTATTATAAACTATAATAGTTGAGTTTTTCTATGATGATAAAGAGAGATTATATGCCTTCATTATTATATTCTTGAAGATTTTGGCAAACGATTTCAAATTCCTAGCCAAGAAAGAATCATTTCAATGATATTATTCTACTAATACTACGTGTATGTTATGTCTTTTTTTTTTAAAAAAAAAATCCTATATTCATTTCTTAAATGTCCAATGAATGATTTTTATATTCAGATAGCAAAACAAAATATTACTACTTTTTAATTTATATTTTAGGTAACAATACAATTTTATATAGTTCTATATTATATTAAATAATGACATTTCACTCAAATATAAGTCGAAGAACGAAATAAAAATGTAAAATATTTATTTATAAAAATGAAATATTATATACTCGTATAGCATAAATACATATTATTATGCTAAACCTAACTTTCCAAATTATTGTGAATATTAAAATTTTTTTTTTTTTTTTTTGTAGCTGTTAATATAAAAATAAAAGCAGATATTGCTATGGAAGGGATACGTGTGTTAAAAGAATAGTGTTGAATTTTGATTAAAATTTGAATGCAACAATAAATAAATCATCTCATTCGAAAAAACTATTTTATGCAAAATTGGGTCAGATATGTGCAATTAGGGGACTTATTTAGGAATTATATGAGCATTTATATTGAACTTAGAGACTTGAAATTTTTATTACGTGTTCATATTATATGTGATAAAAATTTGGAACTAATGCGTTGAAATATAAATGTAAATATGCGTTTAAATATTTAATAAAAATGTAAACGTTTTAATCAATACTTATAATACCTACCTACCTATATTTGACTGAACTTCGCTGTGACTCGTTTTTTCATTGCATCAAAATTTATTCAAAACTCATCACTATCCTCTTTATACCTGTATCCCTTCCACAGTAGTATCAGATATTGATTGATATTTTTTTATATTGGATAAAATAATTATGGTTTCACACTTTATTATTTTATCTTATTAAAAGATTAAAATTTTAAGTGATGTTATTTAGATATGAAAAGAAAAAAAATTCAATATTGATTTCTTAGTGACTTATTTCATAATAATGTTACGTTAAATTTATTGTAACACTTTAAATTAAATTAGCAATTTCGTTTAATAATAAATTATATAATATATAATTGTAATCAATGCTATAACTCAAGCATAATTAAATAATGTTTTTTTTTTTAAATAAAATGCGTATTTTTACAAATACTACATTAATAATGTTACGTATATCTTAGACAGGTTAAAATATTAATGATGAAAATATATTTTTGAAATAGTATAATACATATTTTATAATAGTATATGTACATTATACATTATATTAATCTCATAGATAATCTTTTGAAATATTAATGTACCTGAGGTATAAAATACCTCTAGTGTTAATATATTTCTATATTATTTTAAAACGAAATGTGTATTTCTTTTTCGATTACTTTTAGTAATATAAAATGAAAAATATCTTGCATTGCTTTCGAAATTATTACACTACTAATATATACTGGAATGTCGGAATGAAATTCGTTATTTTAAATTTTAAATAAAATAAGAATTTTTAAATAAAATAGCTTTTTTCCAAATTACAACACGGAAAAGTATATTTTACGCGTTATTCGAAATAAGTTTTTTGTATATTACTACTCTTATTATATAGTTTTTATGGTTAAGATATTGTAAAAAATGATGACAATAATTATTATGTTTTAATAATTGTGTAAAACGCATTTTATTTATTTATAAAAACTACACAAATAAATAAAATTATTTTAAAGAATAATTTATAATAATTTGCAAAAATAAATAGTTAATTTTTTATAATATAATAAGAAGAAATGTCTTTATTATTAATCGTACATTAAAATATAAATAAATTGAATATTTATAAATGATTCTAAAACATTTTGTACATGTTTTAATTATGGGTATTATCGATTATTCAAACAATAAATGCATTATTGCATCATGATATTATTATTATTATTATTAATTTTAATTTTTTTTTACATTTGTTATTATTTGTAGCATTTCTAAAATAATAAATATTTTTTTAGTATAAAAGTAATTAAATACCTTGCCCATTATAAAAAAAACTCCATAAAAGTCATTTTTCGAATTTCTAAAAATTCAACTTATTAATACCAAAATATAATGAAAAAACGGCATTAAAATATTGTCGATATCGATTTTAATATTTCACCAATAATTCAGGAAATATTGAACTTAGGACTTTTTGAACATTTTATTGGATATTCATACTACAATATATACGTGATGAGATTTTATGTTAATTTTTTTGAGACAAAGTTCTTGTTTTAATCTATAAAATGTTTGATAAAATTGGCAATTTTCAGTTTAAAAGTATGAAAACTTTCCTGTAATAAATTTTTATTTAAGTATGATAACATAATATTACTTGTCATATTACCAAAAAAATAGTAAATTTTCTTTTTTTTTTATGTGTTTAAATAAAATTGCATTTTAATGAAATCGATAATTATAGTGGGTATTAATATGGATTATACTTAATTATTTCTCAATATTTTACAATAATGTTCGAATACATATTACTTGACTCAGTGCCAAATTATTGCATATATTACAATTACAATAATTACAATTTTATTTTGTTATTTTCATATTTCTGTTTAAAGTATAAAAATAAAAGCAGATTCTGCTATGGAAAATGGAGCGGATACATGTTTAGAGCATAGTGTTGAATTTTGATTAAAATTTGAATGCAATGATAAATTATCTCATCCGAAGAAATAATTTTAAGCGAAGTTCTGTCAGATATGTGTACTTAGGGGACTCATTTATGAATTTGATGGGCATTTATATTGAACTTAGAAACTTGAAATTTTTACTGTGTTTTCATATATTATGTAATAAAAATTTGAAACACATACGTTGAAGTCGAAATGTAAAATGAGTATCTATGGGTTTTATATTTTTAATAAAAACGTAAAAATCATCAATACATTATATTATCTAACTGATCGTTGCTCAAAATTGTTATTTGAACATACCTAATAATTTATCATTGCATTCAAATTTTAATAAAAATTTAACGCTGTACTCTTTACACCTGTATTCCTTTCTCAGCTATTATTTCTTATTTAAGATTTTTATATATAATGTATTATCTAATTTATTGTTTAATCTCTTGTATATTATATTAAATATACTTTTACAAGTTATATATTGTATGATATTGATATACGAGTATAATAAAAGCTATTATATTTCCTTATTATTGACTTCAATACATTTCGAATATAATTGATGTTTGCTCACACCTGAAATTCTAAATATAATGTACTAATGTGAACGTTAACCTAGTTATGTGTATCTCAATCTTCTTCCAAGTTAATAGGTTAAAATTTCGAAATAAGATAGCTTGTTAGAAAAAGCGTACCCATAAATTTTGTAAGGTGGGTTCAAAAATCATATTAAATTAAATACTCTTATATGTTATATTACTCATGGAAACAAATATATATATACGCATAATTAGTATTAAAAATAAATGTTAATTTTTATATTAGGTATAATTATTATTTCAATGAGGAAGGGTATGAAACCGAAACCTCCCCTTGGGTACGTCCTGCTTGTTAGTTGTTATTTTGTTGTGATGAAAATAATATTTCAAAAAATATTATTCTTGCCATATATATTTAATAGAGAAACATGATATGAAATTTGTATTCCTATTACTTATTATTACTTATTATAAAGTATTAAAAAAATATATTATATTATATATAAATATAGGTCATTAGTTTATTCGAATTTAATATAATTTTTTATGTAGGTATAATATACGAGTAGAATTGATAGAATAGAAATGTGGGATATTATTATTATAATAAAAATATTTCCCTACAAAGTTCAATTTAAAACCTATAACTACTCTTAACTTTTCTTTTCTCGTTAATTATTATTGTAAACTATAATTTAATGAAATATAAGTAATAATTAATCAATGTGGTAAGGAGAACACTTATATTTTCTTTGTTTTATTAGGTTTATGCAGTGGAAAAATGGATTAAGAACAAAGTTTTGATATTTAACCAGGCGTGTGTATATATAAAAAAAACTTTTTATTTTTCTTAAATTATATTTTTTAATTACGAAATAGAGCAGAAACCTTACGAAGGTCATACTTGGAGCTTAAGTTACGGATATAAGATTACACTGCTATTAATGTGTTTTTAAAATTTTAAATATTACATTTTAGTTAGCTAAATTAAAATTGAATTATCTTTTAAGTAAAAATAAAGTAAGTTTAAAATAAATAAAATTGTATTTTATAAATAATAAAATAATGATAATTAAAAGCTAGAAAAATGTATATTTTATCATTTTATTTTTAAATTTAAACGTTAATTTAAACTTAAATATAAAATTTAACATTTTGTAAAATTATAAAAAAAATTATGAAAAATATTATTCTTATTTAATTATGTTAGACACAAATAATAATTTTATTTTAATTTATTACTAATATTTTGTTCAAATATTAAGTACGTGTAGGTACTTAAGTTAGGACTCTTATATCAACGATTCTACTTTTTATATAAAATTTAACAGATTATTTTAAAATAAATAATAATATATACGTATAAGGATTTACCGTAAATATGAAATAAATTGACTACGATCGGAGTAACTGGAATAATTATTCACAATAACCAATTCAACCATGGTCGAAAAAAATCATCCTATATACCAAAAATGTTACACGATGGATAAGATAAAACATATTCAATTTTCATAAAATACAAAACCATAAAATCGAATAATAATATTTTTTAAGTTAAAATAAATTAAGTTTAAATTTATTATATAACGACTTGTGTATTAAAATAAAAATGAAATTATTCAAAATGTAAATAATTTTAGTTTACTATACTTACATGAGGTTTATCTTGTTTACATGAACAGTTTCTCTGGTATTTATAATATTATGTTACGTAATTCGTTTTAGAATAATGTATTGTATTTTTTTTTTTTTTTTTTAGGTACTGAATTTTTTATATTACATATTATAATAATAAATTGAGTTATAAGTAACATAATATTTATTATAATAAAATAAATATCAAATAATATTGTATTTAATTAATAATTAATGTTAATAATAATTTACGTAGCAGTTAAACATGTTTGTTGTTCGATAACGATTATTTATAAAAATATTGAATTAATTCATTGTTAAACAATTTAAATTTACAATTATTATTTCAAATGAAAAATTATATCTAAATTTCCAAATGTTTTCTTATTGTTTTAATATTATTTATTATCTATTTTTATGTCCAATATTAAAGCTCTGGGCCTATAAATTATTTTATTTAAAATATTTTGAACATATTAATTAATTAATTATGATTTCGAATTGCTTCATTGGTACCTACTTATAAATTAAAATTTAATTATTATTTTCATATTTCTTAAATTATTTTATAAATTAAAAAAATAACTATATAATATATAATTATATATATATATATATAAGTTCAAAAAGAGTTTTGTACCAATATTACAATTACCTATTACATTATTAATGATTGTTTATCATGATATTATACCGTACTTCAAAATATCCCGAAATATTATAATATCTCGCATTTATCAACATTTAGCTACAAATAGCAGTCTTAACAATAGTTATAAAATTAATTAGTTTTTAATTATAAGTAAAAAGAACAATAAATATTTTATTTTGGGATATTTTGTAATGAAATATGAGTAGGGAATATATTTAATCGTGGGATATTTTTGTGGTGCACCCCTATAAATTTACTAAATAACAATTTATGTAATATATTATGCAAATTTTCATTATTCTTACAAATTTAGATAATGACAAAATATTATATCTTCGTAATGATTTATAATATCGAGTTTTATATCATATTAATGCACTTTGAATTAAACAGAATTCAGAAATTATTATTCGGAAAGTAATTAACCATAATGTATATTTGTGAGTTAATTAAAGGATAGACAAATTTTTTATTGTTTATATAGGTATAATTTTTTAAAAAAAATTTTATTAACCATTTTATAAATTATAACATAATATAAAATAAATAATTATCTATTCATTTTCTATTCATAAATATATTTAAAATTTTTTATATATACTAGAAACAATGATAATTCTATAAGATATCCCATTATTAAATTATTTAAATGAGATAATTAAAAATATAATCAAAAACCTTAAATATATTTAAATAAATATATAAATATAGAGATATACATTTATAATATAAATTTAAAATATAAAATTATTATATTAAAACTTTCAGGAGGTAAATAACATATTTTTGTATGAACTATTTAACTAAGTAGGATTATAATTAAATTCTTTAAAACAGATTCAATAATAGAAATTTCGTTACAATAATTTTAAGAGATTATTTTTAATTTTGTTATTAACAAATAATTTGATATAATTTACTTATTTAAAAAGAAAACTTTCATGGAAATTAAAAAAAAAAAAATTTAATAAATTAGAAAAAGTGCATTTTACTATTTTTGTATAGTAAATATATATAATATTATATATGTGAATTTTTCAATAAGCTATAAAGTATTTAAATTACAAAAAAATTAAATAATAATATTTATTTTATAAATTTATTATTTTTATGTTAATATTTACATTCTTAAATTTCTATACTATATTAATTGTCATAAAACAAACTTTATTTCATAATAATTAATCTATAAAATTGACCCATATATTATTTCTAATTCAAATAAAATATCAATAAAAGGTTTATTTTGTTTATTTTTATTGATAACACATTTACAACGATATTTTTAATTTAATATACTCGTATTATATTTATTATTTTACCATGCTACATTGGTACTTATTAAAAAAACTGATTTTTGTCAGATGTCGATAAGCAGTCAAATACGTTGATAATATGTTATTTGATTATAAACGTTTAATAATAATAATTTCTCGGTTTACTGTTTAAGCTTGTTGATTTTATAATTAGGTATGTAATAATATTATTATCGACTCTGGTTAGCAATAATATCATCTGTCATAATACAGTAGTTCTACTACATCAAAAATTATCTGACATAAAAATAATGGATAAATAATAGTATATACAATGTAGTTTATTCTGCGTCGATTTCAAATATATAGCGCGGACAAATACAATATATTTCACTGTTAAACTACTTTACTGGTCGTAACTAATGACAGAAGGTAATCGTTCTATTATTATTATTATTATTATTATTATTATTATTATTATTATTATTATTATTATTATTA
>JAIUCT010009559.1:0-31350 GCA_021307375.1 Tetraneura akinire | reverse complement strand
ATAATAATAATAATAATAATAATAATAATAATAATAATAATAATAATTACATTGACAATTTTAAAGTTTATGAACCATGCGTTTATTTAAATCGTAGTTATAATATAGAATTTGAGAAGACAGGCAAAACTATGACACTTATACGAATTGTCTTTTTAAAAATGTGTTTTTATTTCTTTTGAAAATTTAGGAATTTTAAAAATTATTTTTTTAAACTAACATTAAGTGTTATAAAGTATATCTATATTATATGTATAATTTTATACCTTATAAATAATAGGATAAAAATTAAAATAAAAAAAAATTATAAGTTTTATTAAATAACTGAAATCGCTAATATTTTGTATTTATATAAATTTATTTTTATTACTAATCAACTTATTTTAACTATGATTAATGCATAATTTTGTAAAAGTCAATGAAAAATTTGGTTAAAAATATTATTTTGAAATATTGTCTCCATAACATGAACTTGTCACATGCAAAATATTATATATTATAATAATATGTAGAACTACATTAGCGAATGAAATATATATTTCAAAATTCTGCTGTTAGTTTTGTTAATAAATATGAAAAATTTATAAAATAATTTATCGCCAACATGGTAAATATATTATATTAAAAGTATATACGTATATTTTTAATATGCCTTCCCTAGTATTGCAGTTATCAATTTTCGAACTCCCCATAAAAGTCTAAAATTCTAAATCTAAAACTCGGAAGACAGTCACGACGATGTTGAATACAAAATATAGCGAGGGAATAAAGAAATTTTTTAAAGTTAATATTCAAACGCAATTCCCAAAATCCAAATCCACTGTAATATCGTACATCGTTCGATCAATGATTTACGCGACACTTTTACGACCCCCCCGGTGGTTTTGATGTCGGATTATAAAATTTCATATAGAAAAGAAATAGTGTTAAATACAATAGTATATAATATGTATATATGAAATAATGATAATTAATAATAGTTATATACTTTAAAAATAATAGAATAAATAATATTTAATTTAACCTTAAATTTGTCTCAATTGTAATTAAATATACAAATATTTCAAACATAACGTGTCACAAAAGTAAAATAACATTTTAAATCTATAATGACTACAATAATATTAATAATTGGAATTATTATTTATTAATACTGTACCTACCTACACTTTAATTGTTCGTGAACACAATGCAAATAATATGACGTATTTTCGAACTATTCATAAATAGCATATTACATCGATTGATTAAAACGTTGGTAGAAATATCGAGCACAATATTACTATAATGATAATAATTATTATTTAAATATATAATAACACTAGCTTACCAACAAATAAAAATCAAATTCGTGTACCTATTTTGAATTCTATATAGGTCACGGGGGAAATTTATGACCGAATCTCGTATTATATTATAGAATTTGTTTCCGTGAAGTAGCAATAATTTAACAAAACGAAATATAATATATTATATTACATTGTCAACGATTGTAATAATTCTAATAAAATGAAAATAGTGATGATAATATTCTGTTGGCTATTATAATGCAAATGAAAAAAAAAAAAACATATTTGTTCATTGTTTGCAATCGTATAATTGCACTTTATTAAAATAATTAAAAAAAAAAAAAACACATAACGGTCCATTTTTGGTTTCATTATCATATTTCATACTTATATGCATACAAGTGTGGCTACATGCTACATAGTACATAAATGACATACTCGTAAAATTTATTATCCGAATAATTTTTACCAATATTCTAAACCAAGAAAAACTTAACATTTTACCTATTAGTTATTACTAAAATCAATATTAACTATAATAATATGATAGTGTTAACAATATAACAATATAATTGTTGTGTAAATACTTAATAGTAGGTATTATTATTATAACGATAATATTTTTTTTAAAAAAAAAAAACTATATGGTAATATAATAATAAGAATATTTAAATATATAAAAATAACTTACATGAACTTAGCTTCCCACATGTATAACACACTTGCTTCAAATACTTTTCATAAACTTTTTTGCAATTTGCTAAAATGTTAGATGTTGTTAGAAGTTATGCACATAGTTATAGGCACTTAACTATAGATATTTAGTAACTAGAATTTCAATTTATAAACGTTAATATTATAAGATATTATAATATAAGCTCAATAATATTTTCATTATTCTTTTAAAAGTAAATTTTTACCACTGAGTATATTATAATGTACTAAAGTGATAATTTTCTGAAACTGATCATAAATTTCTATAAAATTCTTTTAGTATTTATAAGTTTTAGTAATTATATTTATAATTTATCAATTTATCGCACTTTGATACCTGAATCCGTAAAACATTTTAAATTTGAATAACCTAACAATTAAAAAAAATATTATGACATAAAACTAACAATATTATTATTCTCTTTCCTATAGGAAAGATCTATAGTAATATACTACTTATAAATGCGTAAAATGTATTTTTTTTTATACATACAAAATTTTATGAGTAATATAAAAAAAATAGAATAATAATATCGTTTGTTTTATCTAATAGAGTAATAGGTATAGTGTTTAGTTTTATGGTTATTAAAATTTAATAACGTTATACCTAACACAGGTATAAAAATGTGATAAATATAATTATAATTATAAAACTTATAAATACTAAAAAAAAATCGTATAGAATTTTATGACCGGTTTTAGCAATTTGTCACATTATAAAAAAATATTTAGTAAAAATTTGCGGTTACAAAAATAACGAACAAGTATCTATATTATATATATAATTTATATTTTCGTAACATTATATCCTGGTTACTATGTAACTAAATGTCTATAACTATGCGTCTATGAACATAACTCCTAAGCCTAACAAATTCTAACAAGTTCTAATAACGTCTAACTAGTCTCAAATACGTTTGTTCGAAGTATTTGATATTTGAAGCTCATATGAAGTTATTTTATAAATGTGTTTTGTAAGTGGCGCCAAATTGAATAAAAATACGTAAAATAAGTAGGTATATTTTAATTATGATTTTATCCATTTGTTAATATATTGTTATACCATAATTATTACCATTGGAATCACAAATATAATTTATACTATAAATTATCATTATTTGAACAATAACGCGCTTCATTCAAAATCTAAATTTCGATTTAGTTACCTAATAGTTGAAACGGTGATTTAAGTGGTAAGTTTCACTATCCGTATCATTCAATAATTACACAATTGGATATGTTATCATATGCTGGCCTGTATTCACTTTTACTATTATTTTTAATTTACAAGGAATACAGTTAAAACTTAAAAGCTCCACCGAACGAAGATAAATTTAGCGGTTACATCGGTGCTTGAATACCCAGAGTTCACGAGTTCCCAAATAGGTCGCTCTAATTAAAATTTGGGCGAGACGCGTTACCAAATGGGTTTTACAAATTATAATACCAGTATTGGTAATTACCAATACGCGGCCTACAGGGACGTATCACGGATTTAGTGAACTTAAGTAAATCACGTATTCTCCGTGAGAGTCCTGGTGTAACAGGGTTAATAGGTTGTTGTTTGTCAGTCCTAAATAGGACTTTTTTTTTTTATGGTGGATTCGGAATTTTACATCGACCCAAGGAATGCAAAAATCCGCTGATGTGGTTCTTCTCGATGTTCGATCTATTGTTGTAGGGTTGGTCATTTTTTTGTTTGTCTGGAATCCACCTACTCGGTTAATCCGTCGCGGTTGGCGCTCGGGTACGAGTCGTTCATTAGTACGAATGCACGACACTGTGTCTTGATTTTATCGTATTTACTTTAATACACATCTTTACAATATGCATATAACCTATAAATTAAATGATATTTAAATTTATATTTATTACGTGCGCAGTAACAAGTGAAATGTGACTTCGAAAATCAAAAAAATCAAAAATCTATATTTATTGTTGGCACACTTTTAATGTTTTTCATTACAGTTTAAAGTATATCTACATAAGTAAACCTTGTTAAATTTGTTTTATATATCATTATACTTTATAGATTTTCAAAGGTTATTTTAAATTCATATAATATAACATACTCGTATATTGTTATTTTATTTTTTTGTACTGTGTAAAGACGCGAAAACTATAACGGCAGTGCTATAATATTGCAATAGTGATAACATATGCCGTTATATTGCTTTACGCTTTTATTAGCTGTCAATAGCAATAACATTACATCTACATTTATTGGTAATCTCGTATGTATATTACACATAGTATATTTAGACTTTATCACTACATTATAGGATACGAAAATATCTTTAAATAAACTTCTTATTCACTACCTATCACTATAAATATCATATTATTATAAATTAAACAATATATTAGCTTACATACGAAATAATATATTTGATGAAACCACAGACAACATTTTCTGGACTTCTTGTGAAATATAAAAAAGGCACAGTGATAAATAATATATAAAATACGATATTATGAATTTTACATAGGTATATTCTATACATTTACATAAAAACTTTTTTTTAAAAAGAAAACGTAATTTCTTCAATAATTTTTGTGAAATTTTATCGACATTTTATGTACTTATAAATATTTATATTTATTCAAACATTTTTAGATTCTAAGCGACGTGAAAAATGTATAGATTTTTTTATGGCTGTAAAAACTTTTTCGATCAGAAATATTGCTTTGATTTTCACGAATAACATTTTATGTTTATGATAGAGAATATTGTGTAATTGGTACTTTTGTTACAAACTAGGCAAGGTTCTTCGGTTTCATACTTTTGGTCATTTTTCAAATTTCTCAAAATTGAACTTAAAAAATTAACAAACAAAAATAACAGACCAGTTACTCTAATTTTTACGAATTTATTATTAAATATTGGAAAAAAATTTATGTATTATTGAATTTAAAGATTTGAAAATTTTACTGAGTGTTTACATATTATTATGTACTTTATATAATATATTAAAAATGACGTTATTTAATTTTGTAACTCTTTTGATGATGATTTTGAATGATATAATAATACCAATATTGACTGACTAAATAAATAAATTTCTAAATAAATTTATTTGTATTAATTACTATAACCAACAATGAAATTATTATGGATGCCGATATGATAAATCTATGAATTACCTACATTAGGTCATTAGATATAGTAACGATTATAATAATACATGTAATGATTCTATTATTAGTATTAAATTAGTGGTAATAATTGAGATTATCTTGGATAGTAGATTACTTTCAACTCTTACTCAAACAAAAATAAAAAGACTAAAATTTTAGAATTGTGTAAATTTGAAAAAAATAATATCATACATTATTTTAGGTATAAATTTCAGCTAAAATTTTGTATTTTATCATAAATTCGCGTTTCTGTCATAATATAATATACCTATAGCTAGGAAGAAATATTAAAATTTATTATAAATTAATTATTATTAAATATAAATTTATAAAATTTTCAAATTACAATGAATTCGATAATATATTATAATTAAATGTTAAAATTAAAATATAAATGAATTGTAAATAACCTTAATTTATGAAATAGAACGGAAAAAGTTAAACACGAGGGTAAACATAAATATCGTAGATAGTACAATATACCTAATTAGCATATTAATATTTTTACCTTTTTTCAAAGCTTTAAGTATAGTTTAATGTTTGTATATATATAGAAATCAAATTTTCCTCAGTGTGAAATCTAATTTATTCGTTAATAAAAAGAATAATAAAAATTATGCGAAATGGAAATGAATTATTTTTTATAATAGGAATAATTATTGTAAAAATTACAAATGTTTTGGCATCTATTAATATCTTATACAAATAAATATCGTAAACAATGGTTATTTATTCCGGCCTCTAGTTGTTATCAATGATTTGAACAATAGCGAATATTCTAGTATCTTTTTTGGTCATAAATCATAATATTATAAAATATAAGTGTACGTTATAGCCTTATAGGTATTGTATTATATTATACACGTATTAATTGAAATTCATGAATTCAGATTTGTTTGACAGAATATAATATTGTATGTAACAAAATATTGTTATGCAGCTGTATGAACTTTACATAAAGATTTTAGTTTATGAGCGAATGAGTGCCACACGCCAGATAGAAGAAAGTTTATGTTTTATCGTGTGCATTTAACTTTTGTTAATAAACGTGTTTCCGACACTTCATATAGGTCCACCACCATTCATTGTCGGTACGTTTTTCGCTTCCAAACTATTTTATACTTATCTATGGTCGACGGCCATGTAGTTGGATGAGAAAATGTGTGTGTACGTGACGCTCTCAGCTTACAATGCATTACATTTGTGGTTGTTTACATTAAAAACACATGTACCAATCTTTAAAATTTTATGGAAATAAATTCACGCCTTTTAACAATTTTCTGTTTCTGTCGTCGTGATAGTTAAGTTCTAGAGCAGAGTGCTTGAATTATTATAGCGTGTGTTAGTGCTGTATTCTACAAATTTACAAGTGAACAGATGTGATTATAAGAAGATAATTATAGTTTTCGTAAATTTAAACCTTATAAAGTTATAAAATATAATATATAAAAATACCTATTTAAAATATTTATAATATATTGGCAATAAATAGGATATACGTTAGATGTTTTTTTTTTTTTTAGATAATCATTTCATTTGTTCAAAATTTCAAATATGGTTTAGTAATATAAATAATATAAATGAATTAAAAAAAAAATTTAAATACAGTGGTAAATCAAATGAACACAAATACAAATTTATCACAATATTATTTTGAAGTGATAATTTATTTTTCAAATATATTATTAATTATAGGTATTATATATATTTTATTAATAATATTTCCTTATTTACCTAATAATAAACATCAATATTATTATAGTTATTTTAATATTTGTTTTTCTTTAAATTGGATATAAAAAAGATAAATATTTGTATTGCTATAATAAAATCTAATTATTATTATTGTAGTTTTATTCTTTTATTTCATTGGAAATAATTTAACTTAAGAATGTTTTATGTTAAAAACTTATCAATAATATTTCATTATAAATTATCTACTAAAAAATTATAATCAATATTAATTCATGTGGAAATTCACTATCTTTTATTTTTTATAGATGAATATGATCAACGTTTGTTGTAATAAAATTATTCTAAGATAAATAAATTATTTGATTAAATTTAAGTAATGATAACCAATATCTATGAAATAATGGAGTAATTATAGCGATTTAAATTTTAATTAAATAGTTAAAATATGATAAATTATGAATCATGTGATATTTTCTTTATTATAATAAATTACAAGTTTAAACATGTAATTTAGTAAACTATTTGTGATTATATAAATGTACGTATATAGAAAATAATAGGACATAATTTAAATTCAATAACGTATTATCAAAACAATTAAAAATATATATATTTAATGCTGAATATAGAGTATTTTAAGAATTGCATAAATTAATAATAATAAAAAAAAAAAAAATAATTTTCATTTTTAATTATAGGTAAATTACATTTCACATTAAAATAATGTCAATACCAAAAATAAAATAATGAAAACCAGAATAAAGTCAATATTATTTTATTGATATTTTTATATTAATTATTGTAATATTTGATTACTTAATATTGATTTTAAGTTTTTCATGTTTATTTATAATAACAATTATGTATATTATATTACATTTTTATTTAATTTAATTTAATAACGCTATTTCATAGTTAAAAAACATGTTTTTAAAGCATGATTTACTAATTATTTCATTTATATATTTTAGTTTAAATAAAGATGTTTGGAAAAGTTTAACGTACGACAGAAAATACAAGTAGCAAAATCTAGTAAAAATTATGTATTTTGTTATAGGTATACTAAGAGAAAATTTTTTAAATATGATACACGTACCCTGATTTTATTCTAACCATTTGGCCGTCTAGCCATTTTTTTTTTTTTTTTTTTTTTTTTAATGCTTTGCTTATATTTGAATATAAAATTAATGCATGTTATCATTTATTTATTATACATTTTAACACAATAAAAAATCACAATATTCAACTGTTATTCATTTTACAAAAGAAAAATTTAAAACAAAAGATATTTCAAAATAAGTAATGAGTGTTATGTTTTATACGTTAAATAATATAGTATAATAAAACTCGCATTTTATACATGATACATAATATTCTGAAAATATTTTAAAATTCATATAATATGTTATAATACGTTGAAAATTGTATTTGAGCGACCGTATATATTATATTTTTCAACTTATATCAAACCCGTCGAATACAGAATTCATGAAAATATTTAATATAATCGTTATAATTATATTAATTTTAATTTATTGGTTGGTTATATAATTATTATAATGTTCATACGATCGAAATTTGGCAAGGAAATAATAATTACAATAAAACAACTTCAATATACGAGTAGGTACAAATAAAAATCAATATCGAATGACGAACATACACAAAACGTACTCCTAAGAAATTTATTTATATAAATTAATATTTTTAATACTTTGTTTTACGTTCAAATAACTGTTCAACAACGAGATTCGCTTATACGTTGTAGTATTAATAACATGTTCAATATACAAATTTACGTTTAAATCTTTAACAATAATATTGAGGATGAAGATTTATTTTGACATGTCCGTGGTACTCACATGGTTGCACTATAAGCTCCACTCAGAGCAGTTTGATAATAATAAAGAAATATTTAACTTAAATACCCGGTAAATATATAATTCGACAAATACAAATAATCCGTTTTGATGAAATCTGATATACCGCCAGTGGTCATATATTATTTTTATTTTATAAATAAGGAATTCTCGCATTATTTTCTCCTTTTGGAAAATTCAATTAAAATTATTTCATTCTTTTTTTCAATCTTTCAAACATCCTTACATATTTTTTTGATTTGTTATTCATTTTTATTTTTAGTTCTCGTCAATTCGATATAAATTGTAATAATATTTACAATAACAATACAATATACAATAACAAGTGTATAATACAATGAATATACCTCGGAATGTACCTTATAATGTTACGAAGAAAAATGATAAGAATAATGTTATAATAAAAAAAAAGAAACTATTTTATAATAATATTATATTAATGTAATCATTGATAATTTTTGTTAATATGGTACAATATTACACGCAACACATAACATTATAATAATTATTATTAGTATATGTCCGCCGCATCACAGTACACATTGTAAACATCCCGAAAGCTACGATTATTCGCTGTTTGATTGGAAATCGGCAAATCGCAGACAAAAATCCACGTGTACAAATATTGTCTGACCTTTCTCTCTTAACTGGTGTAATGTATGCCGTTATAATAATTTTAATTATTCACCGTAATAATTATTAATCACCTTTATTGAATGATTGATCGGTTATCAAAAAAGTTTATATACGTATAATTATTATTAATCCGCCTATTTGCTACAGGTTAGCAGATGAGTCGCTGATGTCTATGACGGGTGACGACAGTAGTTGCAAACTAAAGCTTTGCCGATCATATTCGATGCGGTTATCAATCACAACCTTGTGCCGCTACCAGATACCTATAATTATTTGTATAATCGAAGGCCGACCACCGCTATAATGTCTTTTACGACACACGATTAGTTATTGGCGTTTAAAGATAATATTATGTTTTATTCCAATACTTACAGACACCGTCGAAAAAAACGCGTTTGCATAAAATAAAAAATAAACTTCACATTATATTAAATGTGCAATTTTGCGTTGTGTATAATCATGTATAAAATATAAACTGCGAACGTAAAATGTTATAAATTAAACGATTATAATAATAGTTTTTACGAGATCAACATTTAAAATTTCATCTTTTATTTTGCAATATATTAATCTTATAGATATAATATAGTGTTCAATTTTAATAATTTATATAATTTATCGACTAATTGTCAATCGATATTTTTCGTTTTGTTATCGTTTTTTTTTTCATTTGTAATAAATCAAGGAAAGGAATACTGGTGTGAAAGGGATACAGTTGTAAAGAGTATAGTGTTGAATTATGATTAACATTTGAAATAAATGATAAATCATTACATTCGTTATAACAATTTTGAGTGAAGTTCATAAGATTATATATGTACTGAATAAAATTATTATATTTATCAATTAGTCATTCAATATTTATAATTTATTATAAAACACCTAAATCAATCACCTACATACCCAAATGTGACGGTACTTCGCTCAGAATCGTTTTTCGAATGTAATTACTAAATATTTATCATTGCATTCAAATTTTAATCAAAATTCAACACTTTATTCTTTACAGCAGCCTCCCTTCCCTTGTTTTCCATATTTTAAACAGCTATAAATATACAAAATAATAAATGTAATAATTCACAAAAAATTGGAGTTGATTTAAATAAAATTAATTTGAGTTTTAATAATATTTTTAAAATTAAAAAAAAAAAATTTTGTCCATTTTTTTTATTATCATTGTAAAAAATTGAAATTTAATAAGAAGAATCCAAAAAAAATATTATATAATACTGATTTTACTCATATTCCAATTCTAAACACATATAAAAGTTGAGATTTTTCTAATATTATGGAAAACATTAATATATAATATTATATCAGTATGCTTCAATAAAATGTTTTGACTTTATTATTATTTTGTATTGTAAAAGTATTGAGAAATGATAAGCAGAATAATTGTATGGATTCCAAGATTTTCGATTAAACTAAAATTATCAACTTGAAATAACTAAAAAAAAAAAAATTGATATTTGGGATTTTTTTAATATTTTAATACATTGTTGAGTAATATGTGATTATACATTACTAAAATTTTCCGACTTCAAAACCTAAGAAATTTTGTCAAACTTTCTATATATAAAAATGTGAATTTCACAAAACATACAATGTCCTATTTTTTGTAAAAAAATTAACGTAACAGTTTCAAAATTTTTATAATATAATATTATATAGATTATATAGTAACTATGTAAATACGAATCAAAATTTTCAAGTCTCTAACTTTAAAATAGCCTGAGTTATAGGTCGTTTTTTCTATCACATAGGGTCAATTTTGTGAAATTCGAAAAATGATCTAAATAAAGTACCAATTACATCCACATTTTTAACTGGAAATATATTCTGTTCGTGAAAATCGGAACATTATTTCGGGTAGATATAGTTGTCTTTGGACATATAAAAAAAAAAAAATAAAAAAAAATGAAGAAAAAAATACTCGCATTATTATAAAACCAATAGATTTTTTCTCTTCGCTCAAAATCTAAAAGTAATTTTCATATTTATTATTTAATATAGTTTGACTTTTCATTATTACGAGTATTTTGTTTCTTCTTAATAATAAAATACAATAATAATGTGATACCGAATATTTTTTATAAATGCAACTGTTAAAAGTTTTATGAAAATAATTATATTATTATCAGCACGCTTATACATATTTTGTATTACCTACCTATATAAATATTATAATAATAAGATGGACTTTACTGAGAGCAATTAACATTTTACATTATAATTTTTATTAATCTTGCAATACGAGTAAAAATTAAAAATTTTAAAGACGTTAAGATACTTCTATTTCAATTATTTTTAGAATATAGGTTATTAATTTATTATTATATATTAATATTATGCTAAAATTTAAATTACATAGAAAAAACCTTATTATCTTATAACATTATATGTATTCTTAATTTGAACTTTAAACAGCCAAACACACCAGACGAAGATTAAAACTTAGAAATTGATATGAAATATTTGATAGTGCATTAGTAATACGAGTACTTTGGTACGCATTCATTTTACCCGAGATACGTAAGGAATCTTCCCAGAGCGTATCCGTGTAGGCATTAAATACAACTTAAAACCATGTTATTCCAATGCGAGAGAGATTTTTCATAAAGGGATAACTATACATTGACGGCTGACCGTATCTATTATTAGCTTTTTTTTCTATCACTTTTCCAACACTTTATGTATAATCGTATTTTACTATAGATCCACCGATGTTTACGAGAAGTACATATTACGCATAATAATAATGGATGTTAATGACAGTTTAAGTAATAGGTACCTAACAAAGTATAATGAATTTATTAATAATATTGTTAAACATAAATATAAAAAGCAGAGATTGTAAAACTTTTCCTATTTTGGTACATTGTTTAAATGAGTTTTCTAAGTGCCGCCAAAAGTAAAATCGTTTTACAATTGTTATACAAAAGTAAGTACTTACCTAAGTAAATAACGTAAATGATTAATTATTGTAGATTTTAAGAATTCCATTTAACGTCGTATGAAAAATTTCAAAATATATCTATAAGATTTCCGTGTATTTTTTGTAAGGTTAGTTAAGTTTTTGAAAATGTTTAATAATGTTAAGTTAATTAACATAAATTGGAAAAATTACTAGCTAATAGTTAATAAAAAATTTAATTATTATTATTATAGTTAAATATAAATAAAAATATATGTCTCGTATATATCCTACTCACTCAAGTAAAGTAAATTTTCTAAATCAATTTTAATATTTTATACGCGAAAATTATTTATTGGTTTACATGTTCCATAAAAAGTAAATTTTTCTAATATTAGAAAATAAGATAATTATTACAATATTATAGCAGGAATTTTAAATTCTTAAGTCTTTATTACTTCTCAACATGAAAAACAAATTATTTTTGTTGAATTTCCTAAATATAGTGACATAGTGACATAAGATAAACTTAAATACAAATTATTTTTAGTAGGTATATTAATTCAATTTAATAAAACGTTTATAAAAATATATTTACTTAACTCGAATTTTGAAAAAAAAACGCATTATTTAATAAATTAATTCCTAATAAAACAAGTTAAATTATAACTTAATTTAACAAATATTAAAATATTAAAAGTTAAGTTTAAAAGTTAACCTTAAGTTTGGAGCGAGAGTTTAAAATTTACTACAATAATTGTATAAAGACTTGAATCTTTATTAATCTTATCATATTCAATCACTAATAAATAAATAAATTTAGTAAATAAAATGATTGTCACTTTTATTTTGGGGTTAATCACAACAAGCCGTATCAGTTAATTTAATATTCACACAATATAACTGGTCTGGATTGTTTTTAAGTTAAATAAAATAAATTAATTTAATTTAATAATACAACCATTAAATGTCTTAATTATTTTATATTTAAATATTTATTATAGATACATGTAACTGACCATTAACTCTAAGTTAACTTAACTTTAACATTTTAATTCGTTAATACACAGGCTTGATTTTTTGCATTTTAATTTTTAATATTTTTAAAATATTATATTATATTTTTTTCTGGTATTTAATTGTTTTTGAATGATTATTAATTTTATAATATAAAAATATATTATTAAAGTATATAATAATGTAAAACATATTATATTAAAATCATTTATTGTTGAGTACTTGTAGATAATTTATTTAATTAAAATGACACCTAAATATACAAAAAAAAAAAAAAATACTTTTGTTACCTAAATACGTATTTCTGTAACAATTTTACCATCTTCAGTGAACAAGTCTGTGTTTTACGTATACATTGAAGATGGTAGCATTGTTACCGAAATACATATTTTCTTAATAAAAATAAATTTTTTTGTGGATATAGGTTTTATTTTATTTAAACATATATTATCAAAACGTAAATTATTAAGTCAAAAATACCTACTGGTTACTATCTATCGGCTTAAAGACAAAATCCCAGAAATACTATTGGATTTTTATTTATAAAATTTTATTGAATAGTTTTATAGTTTTTATATTACAATAATTTTTGTCACGATAAAATGTTTTCTATCAATTAATATCGTAGGAGAATGAGAATAATTTACATTCTTACAATATTGTCATGCGAACTATTTCACGTTAACTATTGAAGTGTGTTCATAATTCTTCTTGTAGGTAATCTATTTTCTATTTTATTTTAATACTTATTGTAGCTGATTAATCTAATTAAATTAACTAATCATTAACCTATGGCACGTGAAAAAAACTAAATGTACTAATTTACCAATTGGGTTAATATTCTAATATTCATAACTTATAACATAGTAGTAAAATATTAAAATAAACTAGTATTTTATATTTTAAATGAAATATAAAATGTTATATTAATTTATTATAAAATAAATTATTTTATAAAATTGTAATAATTTTACTTATTGTACTTTTTATAAAATATAATTAACAATATTTCTTTTAAATATTTAGTTGATATACTTAATTATATAAGTACGATATTACTATGGAATGGATTATTATTATAAACATATTAAAACATGTTTTACAATAATAGTTATCATTTTGTATGTATAAATATAATATTCTATTTTATAATATACATTTTTATTGTAAGTGTAAATTAATACATTTTAAATTTGTCTTTTATGTAAATAGGTACCTTTATATTATAACGTTGGGATGTAAAAAATTATAGATTATTTAATACATGTTATATTACGTGGTGTTATATTATACAGTCATGATAATATTTATTTTAAATAAAAGAATTATTATAATATTAGATAAAAGAAAAGAGGAAGGAAACCTGGAAGAAAAGATATATTTTTTCACATTAAACTGTTAATGTATTAAAATATCATTTGTATAGGTTATAAAAGTAAAAAAATGTACATTATTTTTGAATACAATTATAATAATTTTAACAGCTTTCCGGCTACTGAATTTTATGTTTATTTAAATTTGATTTATATGGAAATATTATTGTAATAACACGAATATTACGTATTTTATATAGGTATCTTAAAGTATTTTTAAATTTATATTAAACTGTATAATCAATACTAAATAGTAGTTACACTTACAAGTTACATATCTTTAAAGTCAAATATTTTTCAATCTATTATATTATATTTTAAATAAACATATATATTACATATACACATATTTATTTTAGATTTTGAGCGAAACAAAAATTATATTGGTTTTACAATGATGTGTATCTTTTATATATATATTATATATATATATATCTGAAGACACTTTAACTATCCAAAATAATGCTCCGATTTTCACGAAAAGGATATGTTTCCGGTTGAAAAGTGAATGTAGTTGATACTTTATTTGGGTAATTTTTCAAATTTCTCAAATTTAACCCTATGCGATAGAAAAAACGAAAAAACGACATTTTTCACGAAAATTGAGATATCGACGAATTCGATTTCAATATTTCACGATATCTCAGGCAATTTTAAAGTTGGAGACTTTAAAATTTTATTTGGTATTAATATAGGTATTATAATATATATGTGGTAAAATTTTGGAACCGTTACGTTACCTACGGGTACCCAATAAAAATTCTGCCAAACAGGCGAAAAAGACTTGTTTACATACTAAACAATATCTTTAAATAAACCTTTTAGGTTTTATGATATGCCTACCAGAAAAAATATTTACCCTATTCTACCGCTATGGTATATTTTGAGAAATTAGAAAAATGACCTAAATAAAGTACCAACTACATCCACATTCCAACCGGAAAATATGCTGTTCGTGAACATCGAACATTACATTGGTTAGATAATGTATTTTACGGCATAAAAAGCTTCAACAAATTAAAGGCACACATCATTGTAAAACCAATATAATATTATTTTAAAAATAATATTATTATAAAATCAGTTTTTTTCTAATTCGCATTATCTAAAACTAAAATAATTGTATCATTTCCCAACTTTGGCAAATTCTATTAGATTTCCACTTATCCGTTGTAATTTTATAGTATTTCGTATTTTGTAACGTCAACTTGAAATCCTTTATATAAAATTAAATCATTGTAATTTCATTTAAGTTTCATATCTATATTTATTTATAACAACATTATACATAACATTATATGTTATTCGAATTAAAACTTAATTTTAAATTCTACCTAATATAATAAATATCATTATTATTTCGTTAAAATACTTGTGTTTAGATTATAAGTATAACGTATTAATAAATTTATGTAAAATTTCAATAGATTCTTTTTTTTAAACTCCACTGTTACTCGTAATCGCATACGTCATACTCTTATAATAATAGTTTACTTTGCCTCTTTTTAAATTGGTGCATATTATATGCAATCTGCATTAATAGCATTATGCAAAATATGATACCTATATGTTGTGATGGTCGTCGTTGGTGTAGGTAATTGTAGATTGTGTTGAGCAATCAACCAGCTTTGATAAATGATAATGTAATCTGTTTATGAATGCCATTTAAACAAAATTAGAGGTTTACTGATATTATATTGAAACATCACTAGGAATATAAAGAATAAGATTTGTAAAACTTTAATATAAATAATTTTAAATGCATAATAAATAATCATATTTATTTTTAGAATAAAAAAAAAAAGAAAATGAAAATATTTTTTTATTTTTATGTACATATTTTATCTGAGACATAGGTATATTATTATTTTTCATAATAATATTATTACAATTGTTTTTTCTCGGTTTTAAAAATTCTATTAAAAATTTTCATAACAAAATAAATTGTCAGAATTTTATAAATATGAAAAGTTGATATTATTTTATTTTAACCGTATGATAGAATTAGTGAATTTTTCTCGTTGTTAAGTAATAACAAAAATGTTTATTTTTATTTTTTATTCTAATGTTTATGTTATTGATTGAAAAATTAAAAAAATATTGAAATTTTCATACTGACACTTCGAAAAGATAATTTTTTTTTGCTCTAAACAAAAGTTAACAAGTATTAGTATTCGAATATATTACTTATAAGTCGCTTCGTTCAAAATCTAAAACCAACAAATTCTGTAATATCTGCCATTTCGAAATAAAATATTGATTCTATTATTATTATAATAGGAAATAATTATATTATTATTTTTAATAATAATATTATTATCGATTTTATTCCATTTTTGAACGTTTATGTTAAAATTTTCATAGCAAAATCAATTTTTGACATTTGATAGATATGAAAAATTGATCTTATTTTGTTTTAACCGTATGATAGAATTGTTAAATTTCTCTGGTTGTTAAATAAAATAAAAAATTTTTTTTTACTTTTTACTATTTTACTCCAATGTAAGTGGTCGATAATTTCAAAATACCTTGAAATTTTCATACAGGCACTTCTAAAAGAACTTAGAAAAATCGTAAAAATGGAATAAAATTTATAAAATTAATTTTTTTGCATTAAACATAACTTAAAAAATATCAGTATTCAAATATATGACTTATTAGTCATAAATAAATCGTAAATCGCTTCGCACACATTATAAATATGTGTAAAAAATATCAAACTCTTTGAAATCATTTTACATTAGAATTATTATATATTATATTTTGTGTGCTTAAATTTTCTCATTTTACTGAACATGTCATGTGCAATAATAGCAAACGATTTTATCTATCAAGCCTGCAAACTTTAGAGCGTAATTTTCATTGTTCGTTTATGTATTATATCTTCATTTTATTTTACTTGGGTAATAAATATTTTTAAAAAATATCACAAGTAAGAAATGGTATAGAAAACAAAATCATTATTATTTTTATTTCTGTAATTTTACATTAAATTATTATGTATTATGATAACAATTGAAAATGGTTTGTATAATTTAAAAAGTATTATATTCAAATACTATATTTTAATTACACTGTAAATTAATTTTTAATTATTAATATTAATATTTATAAAATGCACAATAATTTTTTATATTATCGTATTAAGTATATTATTATATACATCTTGAGATTATAATTAATACAATGACCATGTTTAATGTAATATTGTAAAATGAACTTATTACTGCAGCTATTAATGTGATACGGTTGTAGTTTGATATTGCTGTAATTTGATTGACATTTAATTACAATGATAGCGAATTCCAAAAAACGATTATGAGAGAAGTTCAGTAAGATAATTATAAATATCATTTAAATTTAGATATTAAAATAAAACAATATATTATTATGTATATGAAGTTATCATATAAACACTCAGTAAAATTTTCAAGTTTCTAAGTTCAATAATTCCGTTATCGTAAAATATATAATAATAAATTCATTAAAATTAGAGAAACTCGTCTGCTACTACCGACTTGTTCATTAAAGATATTCGTCGTCATTGTAAATCATGTATGACAAAAGTAAATGATAAATGCCCATAATTAACAGAACTTTGTTCAATTTTTTTTGTCAAATTCGATATCATTGCATTAAAATTTCAATCGATATACCATATAGGTACACTATTTTCTCTACACCTGTATCCCACTTACAGCATTATCAGCTCGTCTTTTTTTTTTTTTTTTTAATATTAAATTTTAACCCCTATAATAAATAATAATTGCAATATACACAATATTTGTAATCAAGGATACAATATATATTTAACCTTCAAATACAAATTTAAAACCTTAACATCCAAAATTACCAATTTTATTGAAAAATTGAGAAATTTTTATAAATAGTTATATAAATGTCATTTTTTTTTTTTTAAGTGCTTTTATTTTTACAACATTATTTTCACGACAAGTATAAAATAATAATAAACAAATACAAATTAAATTAAATACATAAGAAGGAGAAATAAAAAAACCAAAAAAATAATGATAATATAACAGGATGAAAAGTATAATTTAAATGAAGAAGCCAGATATTTAATAAATATCATAGTTTATAAATTTCAATAAATATATCATCTTTAAAAAACTATAAAAAAAAAAAAAATTGTAATTTTCAAAATATACAATATTTTGAACTAAGTTATTAATATGTGTTAATGGTTCAGTAACATTTTCAGATCTTAAAAATTTAAAACCCTAAATTGCCGATTTTATTCAACATTATTAAGAAAACATTGAGAAATAATAATAAGAATCCATATAAATATCATGATTATCAATTTTTAAAAAAATTCTCAATTTTAAACACCTATAAAAATTAATTGGCAATTTAATCAAACATTACAGAGATAAAAACGAGAATTTTAGGAAACAATCAAAGTTCCAGATTAGTGAAATAACTTGAACACCTGAGTTTCGGTATCAACTTTGGTTTATTTCACAAATTACAATAATAATTCAATATTTTACACAATATACTACTTAAAATTAATATATTATATAAAATATATTCGGACGGGAATTGTCCGGAGGTCAAAAAATGATTGTCTCTTTGCGATTTCTACCAGAATTTATATCATTTTCACGACGTCAGCTCACTCTGTGATTGGCTGACGCCATCGCGTCCACTGTTTGGTCGAATCATTATCAGTTTTCATATATCTGTAAAACAGATCTTGGCACCATGTCAGTCGTCAAATTTCCACGTTCTGTAACAATTTTCGTCTTTTTTGTTAGTTTTTCTTATAGAACAAGTTTATTTTTGAGAAATTCGAAAAATGACCTTAATATTTCGAGTCAAAAAAGTGTTTACAGGCAGAAGAAAAAAAGACACACATAATTTAATACCAATTAATTTCGCTCAGAATCTAATATCATAATTCAAATTTAACATATTATTATCTTATAGTTTAATAATTTTGTTTTATTATTATTTTTTTTTTTTTTATGTCTAAAGAGACTTTTACTACTAGAAATAATGCTGCAATTTTCACGAATACCATGTGTTTTCGGTTGGAAAGTGGATGTAGTTGGTACTTTATTTAGATCATTTCTAGATTCATTTCATTTGATAATTAATATTATTTTTAATTGGTTATTACATAATTTATAAATACCAGTAGAACCTTATGTATAATTTTATAGATATAAATAAAAAATAAAATCTTATTATAACAGACAATATTAACAATGTTTAAACCGAATTTAAAAGATTCGAATTCTCCTATACTTGTTTGTTATCATCGTATATATTAAATATTATGAGATTGTTGTTTCAAGAAATATTTTTGATGAAATATAAGTAATAAGTATTATAATATATGGGTCAAATATTTCTCTACTCTAACCCATTGTTTTTTTAGGCACGGTAATTAATTTATGAATTCAGTTCCATATATCTGTATTTTAATAATAATTAGGTATCTACTCATTACATGTATTTTTTTTTTTTTTTATTCCACATTGCATTTTAATATTTATATTTTTACTACATTATACAAACAATCTATTAATATTTATAAAATAATTTATAATTATAGTCTATCTATTTACAACAACACATTTATTGTAATAGACTCATAAATTAGATGAAAATAATTGTTCAATTTTTACACGAGTACACAATATAATATAATACGTAATATTTTATAATTCTTTATAAATAACTATATAACTCTAATAGTTCCTATTTAAACGCCAAGTTTTCTATGTATATATCAATTTCTATATATAATGATAAATACTCGTATATTAAACTACCAAATTAATTAATTTACTTTTTAGTATTTTGAAAATAATACAATAGCATTGTATAGGAAATTAGCAGATTTATTTAAAATTTAATTTAAGGTAAATAATATTTTTAATTTTAACTCTATTAATAATACTTATTTATAAAAACTAAAACTTCACATAACTGGAAAATAATTGCTTTTACTGTTTATGTTTGTATAAACTTTCGTATTTGTTTTGATTCTACTTGAAGTATTGTTACTAACTTTGAGAAACTAACTTAGTTGATAGTCAGATAACTTGTAAATTATAGTTGCAATATAGTTCGCTGTTTAAAGTAAATATAATTTAGATTCCTAAATATTAACACGCATAAAAATAAAATTATAATAATATTAAATGAATATTAAACTTTATGGTAGGGGTAAGTACAATAATTTAAACATTATAAGTAGCTAAATAATACGAGTAAAACCCATATAAAATGGGTAATATTTTCTCTAGATTCGTATCGAAATCGTATTAATATTTTGTGTTTGTGTCGTTGTTATAACTTATACGTTCATTATGATGTATTGAATCTGCAGTTAATCGTAAATTTTGTACTCCTTTCATATTATACAATAATATATTAAAAAAAAAAAAATCCACGAATTGTATTTAAAGTGAATAATGTCATTTACTTTAATCAATAAGTTAAAAAATGAAACTGTAAAGTGTAAAGTTAGGTGAATGTGAAGGTAAAACACAATTGTTTTAAGATATTTTCCGAGTGTGTTTCCATGGTTCGGAGGTCATGGAAATCAATTCGCAGGTATGGTTTTCGACGTTGACTTATGATGCGTAAACAAGCCGAGTATACGTTCGCGATATCATTGTGTTAAAACACACACACACACACACGCACACGTACACTCAATGTAGTCCTACACTTTGTCCTTTCAACTTGAACGTCGACACCATTGTCGACACTCGCTATAGGGACTGTTTTTATGCGGTAAATCTTCTCATCCCCCGTCTGTCCTATTCACAGGGTAGGTCTTCACTCTACGTACGTGACGAGGATTGTGGCACGTCTCCACTGTGCCGCGCACCTTCCACGGCACACGATGACAAACAAATAAGCATATCACGATATCCGCAGTTATAATCTATTGTTTTGTATACCTAAACGATTTATGGACACTTTCTGTGTATATTTGCAGCATTTCCAAACGACGACAAACGCGAGTTACGCACGGAATCATAGAAATTCTGCTCGTATTTAAATAATATTCCGTCCAAATAGGCAAAGACCAGGTCATATCCATAGCAGTACACCCTCGAGCCTCGACCGTCATCTTCATACTCGTAACTGGTAATTCAATGCCGTCCCCTATAATAATATGTCATTCCTACTGTAGAAATAGCACTTACGTTCGCATATTATAAACTTGTATAAGTTTTTAAATAAATAACTTCAAATCAACTTCTACATTATCATAAATTAAAACACCCCCTGCGATTCGCTTCACAAGAACATAATATATATATATATTTGTTTTATATGTTATTTATACGTTTGAAAAATTATCGATTTTTCTTATTATCTTTCGTTCTGGATTCGTTCCGCTGTTATAGACATGAGATATTTTCTTGTGTTTCCAAACAATAAAATATAAATTTCGTAAACACGAGTTGGTGTCTGCGGGTGCGATTATCTATACCTGTACATAACAAATAAATTATATTATTATATTAATAGGAAAAAAAAAGAATATAACATAATATTCTTGCTATTTGTTACAATATTATAAGTTATAATATAACTTTATAACCATATACAATTTAATATACGCCTAATGCTTAAATATTATCATATAAATTATTTTTTTTTATATTATTATTTGTTTACACCGATAAAAAAAAATATATAAATACAATATTTATACTAATGTACAATTTAATATTTTTGCTATTAATTGAATGTTATTAAAATTCTAATTTATTATATAAATAAAAATAAAAATACCTGCATAGTGCATATTATATATGATCAATATTATCATCATTTCGATATTGCATATAAAAAAAAAAAAAAGTCAAGAAAAATACTTCTTTTATGAATCTAAATAATTCACCGACATTATAATATAATAATGTTATTCTCGTTACCGTTTTGTAATTTAATGTAAACTGTATATAAATTAAATTACTATAATCCGACGAGGAGCTTTAGCGAATAATCCTGTAATATAATGTCAATAAAATCTATAATAATTTATGCTTATATTTATGTAAATAAATAATTTATCCAAACTATATTAAATGTTAGTATTAAATTAAGTTATATTATTGGATATTATTTTATAATTCAATGTAAAATTGTATATTTTTTATTAGTAGTATTCATATCGGGTCTATTTTACGTCATATAAAAAAATATGACCTAAGATAAACCAGAAATTTATAAAAAAAAAAAAATACAACCGTAAAATGACGTTAAGATTTTTAAAAAAAATCGATACACTCGTGGAAAGTATTATGTTGAAGGATTGATAATGTTTACTGTTGTATTATAATTAATATTTAAAACGATGAAAAATTATTTCAGTTTTCGAAAAAACGATTCTAAACGAAGCACATTCATATATGTTATATATATATTGATAATGAATTAATAATTATAATATTTTGATACATTTTATAAAACCTTATTTTTTATATAGTGGGTTTAGCATACTACATTTACTCATTTTATTATCTCTGAGAAGAATCAAAATTTTGAATGCCATTATTGTTCAAATTATTAGTAGTTAAAGCCTTATAGTTAATAGACTTTAATATTGTTATTGTTTTTAAAAGATAAAAATAAATAAATTTTTATTTTTTATTTTATGTAAAATTTAGAGATTATCAATTTATTGAGTACAGTTGTATTATTATAACATGCACAATTTGTTTTATCGATATCATTGATTAATTATAATTTCTAAATATCCGTTTTAAACTTTCGAAGTTCTATTACTTATTATAAATTCTCAACATTGACAACATAAATTTTGCATTCCATGATACAATGGATTAAATAAAATAATGAAAAAAGATTGACCTCAGAAAGTCAGACATATTATATAAGTAAATATATTTGAAACATCAGAATTATAATTTTACTACGGATATAAAAAATATAAATATATATTTTATATGAATATTAAATAAAATTATCAATTTTATATATGGCTTATTATATTCTTGATTAGTAGAACGTTATAAAAAAATTAAAAAATGAACATTAAAATTTAACTATAATTTTGATAAAATGTATTTATGTTAATATATCCTGAAAAATTAAAAAAAAATATTTCTTATTATTAAAATTATTATTATGTTTAATTATACACAAAATATAATATTTAGGAAACATTTTAACCCTTTAAATGATCATATTTCCTTTTAAGCCCAATTTATGAGCAGAGAAAGAAAATGGCATATATTTAAAAATTCTCTTTTATTATTTATATATAATATATTTTTTGTAGAACACGTAGAAAAAAAAAAAAAGAAAAAAAAAATGTAAAGTATAAACCGTATGTAAATTTATTATAAACTATAATAGTTGAGTTTTTCTATGATGATAAAGAGAGATTATATGCCTTCATTATTATATTCTTGAAGATTTTGGCAAACGATTTCAAATTCCTAGCCAAGAAAGAATCATTTCAATGATATTATTCTACTAATACTACGTGTATGTTATGTCTTTTTTTTTTAAAAAAAAAATCCTATATTCATTTCTTAAATGTCCAATGAATGATTTTTATATTCAGATAGCAAAACAAAATATTACTACTTTTTAATTTATATTTTAGGTAACAATACAATTTTATATAGTTCTATATTATATTAAATAATGACATTTCACTCAAATATAAGTCGAAGAACGAAATAAAAATGTAAAATATTTATTTATAAAAATGAAATATTATATACTCGTATAGCATAAATACATATTATTATGCTAAACCTAACTTTCCAAATTATTGTGAATATTAAAATTTTTTTTTTTTTTTTTTGTAGCTGTTAATATAAAAATAAAAGCAGATATTGCTATGGAAGGGATACGTGTGTTAAAAGAATAGTGTTGAATTTTGATTAAAATTTGAATGCAACAATAAATAAATCATCTCATTCGAAAAAACTATTTTATGCAAAATTGGGTCAGATATGTGCAATTAGGGGACTTATTTAGGAATTATATGAGCATTTATATTGAACTTAGAGACTTGAAATTTTTATTACGTGTTCATATTATATGTGATAAAAATTTGGAACTAATGCGTTGAAATATAAATGTAAATATGCGTTTAAATATTTAATAAAAATGTAAACGTTTTAATCAATACTTATAATACCTACCTACCTATATTTGACTGAACTTCGCTGTGACTCGTTTTTTCATTGCATCAAAATTTATTCAAAACTCATCACTATCCTCTTTATACCTGTATCCCTTCCACAGTAGTATCAGATATTGATTGATATTTTTTTATATTGGATAAAATAATTATGGTTTCACACTTTATTATTTTATCTTATTAAAAGATTAAAATTTTAAGTGATGTTATTTAGATATGAAAAGAAAAAAAATTCAATATTGATTTCTTAGTGACTTATTTCATAATAATGTTACGTTAAATTTATTGTAACACTTTAAATTAAATTAGCAATTTCGTTTAATAATAAATTATATAATATATAATTGTAATCAATGCTATAACTCAAGCATAATTAAATAATGTTTTTTTTTTTAAATAAAATGCGTATTTTTACAAATACTACATTAATAATGTTACGTATATCTTAGACAGGTTAAAATATTAATGATGAAAATATATTTTTGAAATAGTATAATACATATTTTATAATAGTATATGTACATTATACATTATATTAATCTCATAGATAATCTTTTGAAATATTAATGTACCTGAGGTATAAAATACCTCTAGTGTTAATATATTTCTATATTATTTTAAAACGAAATGTGTATTTCTTTTTCGATTACTTTTAGTAATATAAAATGAAAAATATCTTGCATTGCTTTCGAAATTATTACACTACTAATATATACTGGAATGTCGGAATGAAATTCGTTATTTTAAATTTTAAATAAAATAAGAATTTTTAAATAAAATAGCTTTTTTCCAAATTACAACACGGAAAAGTATATTTTACGCGTTATTCGAAATAAGTTTTTTGTATATTACTACTCTTATTATATAGTTTTTATGGTTAAGATATTGTAAAAAATGATGACAATAATTATTATGTTTTAATAATTGTGTAAAACGCATTTTATTTATTTATAAAAACTACACAAATAAATAAAATTATTTTAAAGAATAATTTATAATAATTTGCAAAAATAAATAGTTAATTTTTTATAATATAATAAGAAGAAATGTCTTTATTATTAATCGTACATTAAAATATAAATAAATTGAATATTTATAAATGATTCTAAAACATTTTGTACATGTTTTAATTATGGGTATTATCGATTATTCAAACAATAAATGCATTATTGCATCATGATATTATTATTATTATTATTAATTTTAATTTTTTTTTACATTTGTTATTATTTGTAGCATTTCTAAAATAATAAATATTTTTTTAGTATAAAAGTAATTAAATACCTTGCCCATTATAAAAAAAACTCCATAAAAGTCATTTTTCGAATTTCTAAAAATTCAACTTATTAATACCAAAATATAATGAAAAAACGGCATTAAAATATTGTCGATATCGATTTTAATATTTCACCAATAATTCAGGAAATATTGAACTTAGGACTTTTTGAACATTTTATTGGATATTCATACTACAATATATACGTGATGAGATTTTATGTTAATTTTTTTGAGACAAAGTTCTTGTTTTAATCTATAAAATGTTTGATAAAATTGGCAATTTTCAGTTTAAAAGTATGAAAACTTTCCTGTAATAAATTTTTATTTAAGTATGATAACATAATATTACTTGTCATATTACCAAAAAAATAGTAAATTTTCTTTTTTTTTTATGTGTTTAAATAAAATTGCATTTTAATGAAATCGATAATTATAGTGGGTATTAATATGGATTATACTTAATTATTTCTCAATATTTTACAATAATGTTCGAATACATATTACTTGACTCAGTGCCAAATTATTGCATATATTACAATTACAATAATTACAATTTTATTTTGTTATTTTCATATTTCTGTTTAAAGTATAAAAATAAAAGCAGATTCTGCTATGGAAAATGGAGCGGATACATGTTTAGAGCATAGTGTTGAATTTTGATTAAAATTTGAATGCAATGATAAATTATCTCATCCGAAGAAATAATTTTAAGCGAAGTTCTGTCAGATATGTGTACTTAGGGGACTCATTTATGAATTTGATGGGCATTTATATTGAACTTAGAAACTTGAAATTTTTACTGTGTTTTCATATATTATGTAATAAAAATTTGAAACACATACGTTGAAGTCGAAATGTAAAATGAGTATCTATGGGTTTTATATTTTTAATAAAAACGTAAAAATCATCAATACATTATATTATCTAACTGATCGTTGCTCAAAATTGTTATTTGAACATACCTAATAATTTATCATTGCATTCAAATTTTAATAAAAATTTAACGCTGTACTCTTTACACCTGTATTCCTTTCTCAGCTATTATTTCTTATTTAAGATTTTTATATATAATGTATTATCTAATTTATTGTTTAATCTCTTGTATATTATATTAAATATACTTTTACAAGTTATATATTGTATGATATTGATATACGAGTATAATAAAAGCTATTATATTTCCTTATTATTGACTTCAATACATTTCGAATATAATTGATGTTTGCTCACACCTGAAATTCTAAATATAATGTACTAATGTGAACGTTAACCTAGTTATGTGTATCTCAATCTTCTTCCAAGTTAATAGGTTAAAATTTCGAAATAAGATAGCTTGTTAGAAAAAGCGTACCCATAAATTTTGTAAGGTGGGTTCAAAAATCATATTAAATTAAATACTCTTATATGTTATATTACTCATGGAAACAAATATATATATACGCATAATTAGTATTAAAAATAAATGTTAATTTTTATATTAGGTATAATTATTATTTCAATGAGGAAGGGTATGAAACCGAAACCTCCCCTTGGGTACGTCCTGCTTGTTAGTTGTTATTTTGTTGTGATGAAAATAATATTTCAAAAAATATTATTCTTGCCATATATATTTAATAGAGAAACATGATATGAAATTTGTATTCCTATTACTTATTATTACTTATTATAAAGTATTAAAAAAATATATTATATTATATATAAATATAGGTCATTAGTTTATTCGAATTTAATATAATTTTTTATGTAGGTATAATATACGAGTAGAATTGATAGAATAGAAATGTGGGATATTATTATTATAATAAAAATATTTCCCTACAAAGTTCAATTTAAAACCTATAACTACTCTTAACTTTTCTTTTCTCGTTAATTATTATTGTAAACTATAATTTAATGAAATATAAGTAATAATTAATCAATGTGGTAAGGAGAACACTTATATTTTCTTTGTTTTATTAGGTTTATGCAGTGGAAAAATGGATTAAGAACAAAGTTTTGATATTTAACCAGGCGTGTGTATATATAAAAAAAACTTTTTATTTTTCTTAAATTATATTTTTTAATTACGAAATAGAGCAGAAACCTTACGAAGGTCATACTTGGAGCTTAAGTTACGGATATAAGATTACACTGCTATTAATGTGTTTTTAAAATTTTAAATATTACATTTTAGTTAGCTAAATTAAAATTGAATTATCTTTTAAGTAAAAATAAAGTAAGTTTAAAATAAATAAAATTGTATTTTATAAATAATAAAATAATGATAATTAAAAGCTAGAAAAATGTATATTTTATCATTTTATTTTTAAATTTAAACGTTAATTTAAACTTAAATATAAAATTTAACATTTTGTAAAATTATAAAAAAAATTATGAAAAATATTATTCTTATTTAATTATGTTAGACACAAATAATAATTTTATTTTAATTTATTACTAATATTTTGTTCAAATATTAAGTACGTGTAGGTACTTAAGTTAGGACTCTTATATCAACGATTCTACTTTTTATATAAAATTTAACAGATTATTTTAAAATAAATAATAATATATACGTATAAGGATTTACCGTAAATATGAAATAAATTGACTACGATCGGAGTAACTGGAATAATTATTCACAATAACCAATTCAACCATGGTCGAAAAAAATCATCCTATATACCAAAAATGTTACACGATGGATAAGATAAAACATATTCAATTTTCATAAAATACAAAACCATAAAATCGAATAATAATATTTTTTAAGTTAAAATAAATTAAGTTTAAATTTATTATATAACGACTTGTGTATTAAAATAAAAATGAAATTATTCAAAATGTAAATAATTTTAGTTTACTATACTTACATGAGGTTTATCTTGTTTACATGAACAGTTTCTCTGGTATTTATAATATTATGTTACGTAATTCGTTTTAGAATAATGTATTGTATTTTTTTTTTTTTTTTTTAGGTACTGAATTTTTTATATTACATATTATAATAATAAATTGAGTTATAAGTAACATAATATTTATTATAATAAAATAAATATCAAATAATATTGTATTTAATTAATAATTAATGTTAATAATAATTTACGTAGCAGTTAAACATGTTTGTTGTTCGATAACGATTATTTATAAAAATATTGAATTAATTCATTGTTAAACAATTTAAATTTACAATTATTATTTCAAATGAAAAATTATATCTAAATTTCCAAATGTTTTCTTATTGTTTTAATATTATTTATTATCTATTTTTATGTCCAATATTAAAGCTCTGGGCCTATAAATTATTTTATTTAAAATATTTTGAACATATTAATTAATTAATTATGATTTCGAATTGCTTCATTGGTACCTACTTATAAATTAAAATTTAATTATTATTTTCATATTTCTTAAATTATTTTATAAATTAAAAAAATAACTATATAATATATAATTATATATATATATATATAAGTTCAAAAAGAGTTTTGTACCAATATTACAATTACCTATTACATTATTAATGATTGTTTATCATGATATTATACCGTACTTCAAAATATCCCGAAATATTATAATATCTCGCATTTATCAACATTTAGCTACAAATAGCAGTCTTAACAATAGTTATAAAATTAATTAGTTTTTAATTATAAGTAAAAAGAACAATAAATATTTTATTTTGGGATATTTTGTAATGAAATATGAGTAGGGAATATATTTAATCGTGGGATATTTTTGTGGTGCACCCCTATAAATTTACTAAATAACAATTTATGTAATATATTATGCAAATTTTCATTATTCTTACAAATTTAGATAATGACAAAATATTATATCTTCGTAATGATTTATAATATCGAGTTTTATATCATATTAATGCACTTTGAATTAAACAGAATTCAGAAATTATTATTCGGAAAGTAATTAACCATAATGTATATTTGTGAGTTAATTAAAGGATAGACAAATTTTTTATTGTTTATATAGGTATAATTTTTTAAAAAAAATTTTATTAACCATTTTATAAATTATAACATAATATAAAATAAATAATTATCTATTCATTTTCTATTCATAAATATATTTAAAATTTTTTATATATACTAGAAACAATGATAATTCTATAAGATATCCCATTATTAAATTATTTAAATGAGATAATTAAAAATATAATCAAAAACCTTAAATATATTTAAATAAATATATAAATATAGAGATATACATTTATAATATAAATTTAAAATATAAAATTATTATATTAAAACTTTCAGGAGGTAAATAACATATTTTTGTATGAACTATTTAACTAAGTAGGATTATAATTAAATTCTTTAAAACAGATTCAATAATAGAAATTTCGTTACAATAATTTTAAGAGATTATTTTTAATTTTGTTATTAACAAATAATTTGATATAATTTACTTATTTAAAAAGAAAACTTTCATGGAAATTAAAAAAAAAAAAATTTAATAAATTAGAAAAAGTGCATTTTACTATTTTTGTATAGTAAATATATATAATATTATATATGTGAATTTTTCAATAAGCTATAAAGTATTTAAATTACAAAAAAATTAAATAATAATATTTATTTTATAAATTTATTATTTTTATGTTAATATTTACATTCTTAAATTTCTATACTATATTAATTGTCATAAAACAAACTTTATTTCATAATAATTAATCTATAAAATTGACCCATATATTATTTCTAATTCAAATAAAATATCAATAAAAGGTTTATTTTGTTTATTTTTATTGATAACACATTTACAACGATATTTTTAATTTAATATACTCGTATTATATTTATTATTTTACCATGCTACATTGGTACTTATTAAAAAAACTGATTTTTGTCAGATGTCGATAAGCAGTCAAATACGTTGATAATATGTTATTTGATTATAAACGTTTAATAATAATAATTTCTCGGTTTACTGTTTAAGCTTGTTGATTTTATAATTAGGTATGTAATAATATTATTATCGACTCTGGTTAGCAATAATATCATCTGTCATAATACAGTAGTTCTACTACATCAAAAATTATCTGACATAAAAATAATGGATAAATAATAGTATATACAATGTAGTTTATTCTGCGTCGATTTCAAATATATAGCGCGGACAAATACAATATATTTCACTGTTAAACTACTTTACTGGTCGTAACTAATGACAGAAGGTAATCGTTCTATTATTATTATTATTATTATTATTATTATTATTATTATTATTATTATTATTATTATTA